>VOQJ01046966.1:26924-39109 GCA_015052665.1 Apistogramma diplotaenia | reverse complement strand
AGAGTTGATGATGTTGCAGAGTGAATTTTAAATGAACCCAGACTATTTTAGTGCCATTAGTCAGAGTACCTCTGACTAATGGACGATTAGAGGTAAGATTTCACTGGATGAGTGATGACAACGAGGAAAGACGATCACATGCCCTGCACTGCACTGTAATGCAGTGTGCAATGTTTACCATCAGCTGGATGGTGTTAACCCCCTCCAGAGGCTGCAGTGTTCATTACAGCCTACATATGAAATTGATGTGTTGCCCACTTGGCAATTCAGAGGATAAGACCACAGTGAATATGGTGCGGCTGCCAGGCACCAACTCTCATAACTGGCAATTATGTTGTCAATCTAAATGCAATTTACTGCCTGCTTTCATTGTTCCAGTTCAGGTTCAAGTTTAAAACCGATCGATGCAGGTGCTGCGTTTCAACGCACTTTCTCAGAAGCAATGTTTTGAGTAGCTATTTTAAACTTACTGTAAATGCATTAAGTACAACTACACATCTCAGGTATCATGCTTTTACTGGTTCATGAAAAGTGATTTTCCTTTGCTGCTGCGAGTGCGTGATACTCGATTCCAGGAGACAACAAAACCAGTTTATGTTGAAATCTCTGTACATTTTGGGAGCGTTTAAAAATGCTCCAAAAATGCTGTGATGGACATAAAGTAATGTTCACAAGCAGTTTTAAAAAAACAAAACAAAAATACCATATTAGTGCTAAATGAGAGGTAGAGACCAAACCATGTGCATTTTTGGACCACAGTGCTGGACTACTGGCTCAGCGTTGTCATTCTTATACCATGCTGAAAAAAGCTGGATAGAGCTTTTTAATCAAACACTGTCTCAGCTACTGAAATGTTAAACACAGCTTATTCAAATGTGGGATCAAAGATTATTAAGAATATAAATCATGTATGGCTATTTTCACCCTCTGAGGTCTAATTTCTATGCATTCTTTGTGCTAACAAAATTCAAACATTTTATTACATAAAGTAGAATTTCTTTATATCTCAAGGCAGCAGACTTGCATATATACTGTAGCTCTGCTTTTTGGTTGCTGGCGTTTTAACACAGAAGGCAGTTTAAAAACGACTCCTTTTACACAAACAATATCTTTTGTCTGCATTAAAATAGCATTTTAGTTTTGGCTCTATCAGCAGGGCAGCTGCCACCCAGCCACAGACCTCATCACTCAGTGCTGTGCAGAGGCCTCATGCTGAGAGGAAGCTGTAGTTATTGGCTGCTTTCACACACATACAGCAGCCCGGCTACTGGCCTCTCTCCAGTGGAGGTCTTATGCAGGTTAAGCTGTTTACATGCATCTTTGATACCCTCGGAGGAACTCTCCTCGTTGCCATGAGTAAACTAATTAACATAACATTTCTGCGCGCCAGCACTGTCCCACCCACAGAGACTAAAAAAGTACGAAACAAACAAACAACAGTCAAAAGTAATTGTAATAGTGATGCTGGTGTCTGGCTGTGCTGGCACAGTCAACAGGAACAACAGTTAGAGAGAGAAGCATGTTTGAATCAGGTTTTAACACAGAGCAGTGGCGCCCAACGTTCTGGCTGACACACCACAAAGAGTGCAAGTGCTCCTCCATCAGTGACACCCACCACGTTCCAAATGTTTCCTCATGAATGGATTACAAACTGGGCGTATTTCAAATGCTCAGTTACATAAAATGTCATCACAATAATGTTTTTATGCAACCACACTGTCAGTGAAAACCGTGATCATGTAGTGCGCATCAAGAACTGTTACTCTTGTCTTTGTATAGCGATTATGATTCAAAAGGAAACTAGTACCATTTTGCATGACAGAAGCAGGACGTTTTAATCATTTATCCTTTTCTTTTAGCTAATAGGCTTACAGTCATACCACCCTGACCAAGCCCGATCTCAGCTGATCGTGGAAGCTAAGCAGAGGGTTAGAACTTAGATTGGAGACCACCTGGGAATCTCCCTGAGCCTGCTTCTGCTGGAGGCTTCTACCTGTTAAAAGGGAGTTTTTCCTTCCCACTGTTGCCAACTGTTTGCTCGCAGGGGATAATCTGATTGTTGGGGTTTTCCCTGTAATATTTTAAGGTCTTTACTTTATAATATAATGCACCTCGAGGTGAAGTTGCTCTGAACTGGTGATACATAAATAAAACTGGTGCTCTAAGCTTGGGTGGCAGTGGGTAGCTCTGCCTGCTCACACCAGGAAGCTTCCTTCAGTTCAGTCTCTGTTTATTCACTAATCAATTAAAAGGCAGTTAAAATAATGCATAAAACAGTGATTTGTGAAATGGGACTCCAGAGCTTGTAAATAGGGGCCCAGACATTAAATATTATGAATGTAACACAAATAACATTGTATCCTAACACTACCCTAAATCTTTAAAAGTACCCTGAAATTCCTAAAGTACAGTATAATGGCATTAACATAATAAATCTAGACAGTGGCACATGAAAAATAACAGCATAAATTCATTGGAGTGTGTATTTCAAATGGAAAGCTACTGACAATTTTTGAAAATCCTCAGCCTTAGGGTTGAACATGTTGTAGCAGCTGTTGTCTTAAGCTCTTTGTAAAGCCTGAGTGAGATTTTGATTTTTGTAACGTTTCTAAGCTGATTCTAAACCTGCAGATCTCAGGCCACACTAAAATTGTTACATCTAAGCTTGTGTTTCTTTCTCCTCAAGAGTTTTCCCCCCTATGAGAAGGAAAGTATGTGGGGATCATCTTCAGTGTTTCAAATGAAGGCAGCTGGACTATTTACTTGGTTCTTCAGAAACCTCTAAGCTTGAGTTCAGCAGTTAAATAGATTTTTACAGTAAATAACTTCAACAGGTACTGACTGCGTAGAACTGTTATATTTTACACGTGAAGTTTATTTCATTCAATATGTGAAATATGGAGATGAGACAACTGAGAGACGAATGAATGATGGAAATATTACACACCATGATACCAAACAGCACAGTCACTACGTTTCACCCTTTAACCCTTTAAGACCTACAACACAAAAAGTCTGCCAGACCATATTTTTACACTCATACATGCTGAAGCACCATCATGTGCAATATTTCAAATCACTTTACATGAACAGAACCTGTTGGTACCGGTCTGGTTTCCCCGTGGCCTCTTTTACCGCAGATGGGACCCCAACTCCGGCCGAGTATAAACACAATTAAAACTCAAAAATTCCAACAACCACTGGAGATGAGCATGAACAGAACAAAAAGCAGACACGCGCCCCCCAGGAGTGTAGCCTTAAGCAGTTAACAAAGCGAGCAAAGAGAGAAAAAAGAAAAAGAATTACCCCAGGACCGCACCCAGCAGGGCAGACTGATGACAATCCCCCACTTAACTAAAGTTCACACCCATAGTAATTCATATTACACAAACTCTATCCTACTAATCAAGGGCATACAAAGTTTATTAACATGGTTATGGAATATGGCTCTGCCTTCAACTAGAATGACCCAAAAAAACGATCTGATTAGATGTAAAGGAGGTACGGTTTGCAGTGATGACGAGGACATATCTGTGAGCATTCATTAGGAGAACAAAGCTTATTTTTTATTTTTGAAATTCCATTTTAATGATAACTTGGAGCTGGACACAAAACACTGTCACACAGCAGCACCAGCACCGTGCAGGTGAAAACCAATAATTGTGGGTTTTAAGCTGACACTTACCTGTCTCTGTCTGAGCTAAGGTAGCAGACGAGGTGACACGCCCAAAGCAGGGGCCCTGCATAAGTGCTGAGAGCTGTTAGGAAGATGGCAGGTGCTTCTATGTAGCTTTCCAGTCCAACGAAACCGACTGAAATGTCGACCGTAGCTATGTTGTTGGAATTCCCCTGCAGATGCAGAAAGAAATCATCTTCTAATAATTTACACTGTATATAGACAGAAACAAGTGCACAAAGATCTGTGGATGTCAGTGCTTCAGAGCTGCAAAGAACTGGTCCTTTGCTTTATCATCATCACTCTGAGTTTCTGGCCTCTTCCCAGCAGCTCAGCTGTTTGTGTCTTCCAGTCCCCGACTACAGCAGCGCACACAGCTCTCTGTCTGCAGCTGGACTTGGTACCACTCAGGCTGCTGTGCAAGTGCGTATGTGTATGCGGCAGCAAACACATTTTCTTTCTTTAACAAAAAAAAAACAGCAACAAGGAGATTTCTGCCTTATTTAACTTTGCAACCAATTTCCAGCATCTCTGGAACAAGATAAATATGTCTGCAGTAAACTGAAAATATAAAACTTTTGTTGTACTTTCTTTTCATCTCAGGCTTTAGAAGATATCATCACTGCAATGCAATCAGGATTTATAGCCACAATCTTCTGCAAGTACAAAATCTATTTACAAGGAATAAGACTTTGTTCCAATAAAATAATATATATGTTACAAAAAAAACAAAACTGATCAAACCTGTGAAGCTCGGGTGCTCAATCTGATTTCTTGGTGGCATATTCAGATTCATAAAATCACCTGCTCAAGCCTCAACACTCACACTTACCAAGCAACTCAAGCCACTGACCTGCCGCTCTGAGAACAGCAAGTGATAATTACATTTTAAACGTATAGTGTTTGTTGTGGCAGTTTCACAAGGAAAAGACAATTAACCTCAGAGATCAACAACGTCTTTCCTCTAAAGAGGGAATGCAGTGACGATCCACAAACAGCAACACATCAAGTAACCATTTGTCTCCCTCCTGTAAGCACATCTCTGATCACAGAGGAAGAAAACACTAACAGCTGGCTTCATTTTAAACAAACAGAAAATATTAGGGAGCAGGTTGGAGGCTGCATATGGAAATTTTCTGCTCGCTGGAATCCTGCTGAGATCTTTCAAATGTCATTTGGCACCATCAACAAATGTATCACTTAAAAAAAAAGAAAAGAACTGCAAGACGAGTTTTTTATAGACAAGATTGATTCTCACAGGAAGTGTCGGAGGGCGCGGCTGGTCTAATGTGGATCCTTAATGGAGCCAGTATCAAGGAAGAGCAGACAGCACACTTTTACTGGGGGGGAAATTGAAATACTTACAGCAGGTTTGCTTAGTGAGTAGTGATGCTTATTACCTGAATAAAGTTATACGCACTGAAATTCATTAGACAGGAATATCTGCTCTAAGTTGCTGTGTATTCAAGCCCACTCTCTAGTTTTGATCTCTGGCGAATCACGCTTTCAACACAAGGTTGCTAAGTTGCGTCTGACATGTCGCAGCTCATGCTGCAACATTTGCACAAACCGGAGAATAAACACCTCCTTTCCTGCCTTAATGACCATCTAGTTTTTTAAAAATCCGCTCCAAAGTCTGACTCCTCAATCACTCCAAACCATCAAGACAGCCAAATGCAGACGGCCCCCCCAAAATATCCCCCCAATTCATCATGCGATATCATTTTACTTTATTGTAACACTAGCAACACTGCCGCCGAGGTTACCTGGAATACTTCCCATAATCCTCTTGTGTTTTCAAGCACTTGTCTGCCAAAAACACAAGGACGCTGTGAAAACAAAAGCTTTCTGCCAAAAATCATAATAAATCTCTGGAAAACAGAACCGAGCCACTTTGTTTCTAGACTCGACACTAATGTGTTCCAGTTCACCTGCGCGCACCTGTAACTGTACTCACTGATTCGAGTTTAATTGGACGTCAGCAAACGTAAAATTTTATACTGTACGTCACTCCTCAAACAACCATTATTGTTACAGCTGCAAAAAGAACGTTTTTACTCAAATGTCTGTAATTACATGCCTCGACGCTTAGATGGAAAACTGTCTGGTGGCAGTCTATTCCCGAGCCCATCACAGCATTAATGACCCACGGGTGATGAGGGTGATTAAATTGTTAATGATGTGGAGGTTGGCTGTTGACAACAATACACAGTTGCTAATCAAATATCTGTGGTAGGTGGAAGTCATCACACATCCTCAGGAAGCAGCCGGTCCAGTTGGCCTTCGTGGCCAAAAAGTAATGGCAGTGAAAGTAAAATCGTCACCTTGTTAAAATTATCGCCCAAGTCTTTTTTTTAGGGTTTTCAGATTGATGATTTAGGTAAAAATAAATCTTTCATTAAGACAGTTATTTTAACAAGTTGACGATATGATTTACACACAAACACTTGCTGTGCCCAGAGCAGCACCTATTACAGTATCTAACACTTTATCAGTGGTGAGAGCTTTCGTAAATGTTGCTACACTCTGTGACAGGATGTTAAATTAGATGTCTCTTACAATCAAACACTTGCTGACTGTTTTGTTGTTCCCTGTGCTTCCTTTCGTAGATATGGGAGGTGTTATCTTGCGGTGCTCATATTAAAGACGAACAAATTTTAGATGAGGTCAAGTATTCCTCGTGAATCAAGAGCTCGGGCTTCAGACGGCTCCAAGTGCTCTGTTTGGGATCTTAAATGGGTAAAAAAATACCTGAGCTAAAACACTTGAAAGTTGTGGGTATTCTAGCTCCATCACATTTGGCTAAAAAACATACACTTCCTCTAGTGGACACTTTCACGCTGGCTGGATCCGTGATTACACTGAGATCCAGGAAGTTTCAAACCGGAGGCAACAAACATACATTATCCTGCTGCGGGAGACTACTGCCATTGGGGAGATGTGTTAGGCCTGTAACGATGTTTAGGTGGGTGGCACAAAGCAATCTCATAATGCCAGAACCCAGGTTTCCCAGCAGAACTTTTCCTCCTCTTTCAGCGGCTCCCTTTAGGGGTCGCCACAGCGGATAATCTGCCTCCATCTCACCCTGTGCCTCGCATCCTCCTCTGTCACGCCAACCCTCTGCACGTCCTCCTTCACTACATCCATGAATCTTCTCTGTGGCCTTCCTCTTTTCCTCCTGCCTGGCAGCTCCATAGTCAGCATCCTTTATCCAATATATCCACTATCCCTCCTCTGCACATGTCCAAAGCATCTCAGCCTTGCCTCTCTGTCTCCAAACCACTCAACCTGAGCTGCCTCTTATTTCTAATATTATCCATCCTGGTCACTCCTGACTCTGCCACCTCCAGCACGGCCTCCTGTCTTACTGTCAGTGCCACCATCCCAAACCATACATCATAGCAGGTTTCACTAGCATCTTGTAAACCTTCCTTTTCACTGCTGTTGTTATCATTCTGTCACAAATCACCCGACACTCATCTCCACCCACTCCACCCTGCCTGCGCTTGCATCGCCACCTCTCTTGTGCGCCGTCCGTTGCTTTGGATGACTGAACCCAGGTATTTAAAGTCATCAGCTTTCAGTACCTTTACTTTTCACTGTTGCACCTGTCTCCCTCTCATTCATACACATATTGTATTCTTTTCCCCAATAGCACACTTTGCTGCAATGACGATGAGATTGGTGTAAACTACCAGCTACAGGCTTCTAGGAAAATAATACTTTGAGATTTTGGTGTCTGGCCTCTCGAAATATTTACAACATTGACAAGAAATCCTGACCTAGAAAACAGAACAAAACAAAAACAACGACTGGAACTCAAATTCTACAACACTTAGTACACATGATCATGCACATCATGAACTTATTTATCTTGTTTACCTGAAAGTAAAAGAAAGCCTGACCAAACCAGTAGTGCATGATGGTGGTCTGGGCAGCATCGTAGTGGAGTTTCTTCCAGATAAACTGAGCCATGAGTGTCTGGATCAACAGGCAGCAGCAGAGGACTGGCAGGTTGTGAGCGCGGAACAGCAGTGAAACCAACAAAACCAAGCCACTGTAAATCTCCCATAATCCCGTGCTCTTCAGTTTGGCATCTGCTGTGATGATCTGGGATCGCAACAGGTCCTTGGTGCCCGTGAAGAGGATTCCCAAAACGAAGACGTAAACGAAGCGAGCTTCCACTGTTCCCCTAAAAGAGAAAGATCAAAGACTGTCATTTTTGCGTTTGCAGGAAGCCTGAATCGATTTTCCATTAAACTGCTCAATCATCATTCATGTAACTGTAGTGAGTGACTCTGACAGTAACTACCCATGAGTTTGGCAGTTAAATATCAAGAGAGGGGTTTTAGGGCACGAGGAAATGGATGGACTTAGATCTTATGTTGCAATAGGTTTTCAAAGTTCGCAGCTTTAATTCATTTCATAGCCCTGTCTCTTGTTAGACAGGATTCCTCACATTTCTGTGACTCATAACCCTCCCTTCATTCAGTATGCAGTATGTCAATGTAACATTAATAATTAAAGCTATGAGACTTGAAGCTGGAACGAATCGCCGCAGGAAAACAGACTCTCTCACCATCACTGTCGGTCGGGGTTTCTGCATCGCTATAATTTGACGGTATTAACATACTTTGAGTACATTTTAAGGTCGTGTGACATTTTATCTAAATTGTCCTCCTTCAGTGGAGCACCACTGCTTGTAAGAAGCAAGCATATTGATGGTTGCTGCTAAACGACCATGACAACACGCTACTCCTGCGATTGGCTTGGTGATTTTCTGACAGCTGCTTTGTAACGTAGAACAATTATCAGGAATAATTTTCATCTTTCTTTTGCCAGTAATGACAGAGAAAAGTCCAAACTCAAAGATTAATTATACGAGTAGCCACAGTTAGAAAACTTCTACTGTAGCAGGTTTACTTTTCTTCTGGGTATCAGATGATTTGTACTGCTGCCTTACACGTATAGAAATGTAACACTTTAGTGGACAAATCAACAATCTGGTACATTCTCAAAAACATTAATACACTGACCAGATCAGCAACACTGAAAGACCCGATGACCACTAACAGTGGCTTTCTTGGCTAAGAAAAAAACCTTCACATCATCAACCAAGTCAAGAACACACTTGAGGAGGAAGCTGCATCAAAGTCTACAATCAAGAGATGCCTTAATGAATGGAAATGCAGAGGGTTCACAACAAGGTCCAAACCACTGGTTACACTCAGGAAGGAAAGATTAGACTTTGCAAAACAGCATCTAAAAGAAAGTGAATCCATCGTGCGGCCGGGGCCTTTCTGTGTGGAGTTTCCTGCCTCCTCCTCCTCTCACAGTCCAAACACATGCACTTTATGGGGTTAGGGCGATTGGGGATTCAAAATGTGAATGTGAATGGCTGACTGACTGGTGACCTATCAAGGGTGCACCCCGCCTCTGGCAGCTTTGACAGTCCCCCTGCAACCCTGAATTGGATAAACAAAAGAAAATGGATGGGTGGGTTTTCCAATTCATTTTGGAGCGAATGTGTATTAAAATATCTGTAATTCCTAAACAGTTCATATAATACTTTTGCTGAACTCTTTGAATTAAAGCTGAAAGTCTGCACTTGATTGACTTAAAATCTTCAGACGTGATGTGAAGGCAAAACTACAAAAATGTGTCAGTTATCCAGAAACTTATGGACCAAAAACTTTTGAATTTTCCATCCAGATTTGTGACTTCAGGAGCACTGGCAATAACTGTAAGGAAGATTTTTTTAGTGTTTAATATCATTCTGCTCTTAAAAAGTTTAGTTTAAATGTTGTTTTGGTCAGACTACATTCCTTACTTCTCTACAATCAACACAGTAATATAACATTAAAACCACCTTCTTAATATTATGCAGATCGTCCCTTCTACCTGCAGAGCAGCTCAGACTCTTGAGGAGCGTGTAGCTTCATCAGATCTTTTTACAGGTGTTCTGATGTCGGCTTTCTGGTATTTCACTGAATCCAGTTTGTCTGATAAATTGAGGCTTTTGATTTGCCTTTCTAAAAAAAATCTACAAGCAGTTCTGTTAGACAGTTTTCTTTGTCTTCGACACTTCAACTTGACTTCCGTCGTTCTTGTTAAATACCATTTACTTATATTATGAACTCAGGAACTTGCTACTTGAAAATAATTTTCTATCCAGCTTTGTGGGCAACAATTACTTCAATTTTCAGAGTGCGAGGCAGCTGCTGAGAAATGGTTTGAGAAGAAAGTATTTAGAAAGCTTTGAAATTTGCTTCATCTGGTCTTTCCTGAAGGTGAGTGTTAAAAATCTAAAGTCCTAAAAAGCGCATGAAGTCTAAAACGATCTTTTACGGTTTGTCTTTTGCATATCACTTCATCTTCTATTACCCCAACTCTTCAACTCTTCTCCATCTCTGTCTGCATTTTCCATCTCCTGTCCTCTCTTTGCACTCAGGCTGTGCTGGACCAACCCACCTCCCTGGGACCCCTCTGACTTTCTGGCCTAGCTATTAATGCCTCCAGGCCATTCCCTCGGTCCAAATCAGGGGTCAAAGTGCAGAGGTTCCATATGCTGTACAGAATGTAATGTTCCTTGAGACAAATTTGTGAAACTGGGTAATATCAGGAAAACTGACTTACATTCTTGTTGTTTTGTCCTTGCACCTGTTTATTTGGAGGTAAACACTCAAAGTGCTAAGACTATGATACAGTAACATAAAACACAATATCCAGAATTCCACGCACTGACCGATTTCTTTGTCTAGATATCTGGTTGATATTCTGTCTCTCACTATTACAATGAAGCTAACATAAACACTAGAGACTTTTCATTTCTTTTTAAGGAGCAAACTTACAAATTCAGCAGGGGATCAAATAATGATTTCCCCCACTAGTTTTTTCATCTTCCTCTCTGTAGCCCTGTGACAGAAGGGCAACATGTCCAGGTTGTACCCTGCCTCTTGCCCCATGACTGGGATAGATAGACTCCAACCGCAACCCTGAGGTGTATGTACTGTATGTGTGTATGTTTGTTTAAATCTCAGTAAAGATATTTGTTACTTCCAGATAAGTGAAGTCTAAGAGAGATGATACAAAGATCACAGGGTAAATGTATCTTGCTGTATGAAAACAAATCTTTACATTATGCAGATTTCCGTTACGTTGATGTTTTTGGGGAAGGATTAATGAAATCCCTGATGACATTTTCCCACCCAAATCCCATGCATCTGTATATAAGTGTGGCTTACAAGTACTTTTCCATTCTTCTGCAGGTATAACTATGCTGAGGACTCTCGGAAGCACTTGTAAATACTGGATATTATTTTTGTTGTCTCTTTTCATGTTTGTATTTTGATAGGAAGACATTCAGTACACTATTTCCTGCTTTACACATCCCTTCATTAATGATTTAGTGCCTCATTTGTAAATATCTTAAAAAACCTTCTCCAAACCATAACTTCAAGCTTCAAGCTCTGTAAAGTTCTGCATGTAAAACAACAATACCCTGTAAGTCCACATTTAAATCTGGTGTCTGTCATGCTGGGGATAACTGGTGCTATTTTCATAATGATATAATGGTGATTATATTTGTACATCACCTTTTAAAATACACAGTTAAAACTGGCTTAAATTCCCACACCAAAGACACATAATCAAACAAAAAGCACATAAATACATTCAAAAAAATTCACACTGACGAGCATAAACTGGTGTAAAGGTTACTGGAACGTGCCCCCCCCCCCCCCCATGTGACCAACGTGACCAAGCAGATGGCATGTATGAAAAAGCCAACCTGTAACAATATTAGGCTGAGGAAGGCTGTTAGCATTAAAGCTGATGCAGTGTGCACTGAGAGAAGGCAGGCTAGGGAGCGCTGAGTACGTGATGACAATAATGGAGCTAGAAGGAGATTAGAGTGTGCACTAAAAGTTCCATTCACCATGCAGTAAAACAACAGAACAGAAGAGCAATCAGTGCTTTAGAATAACAACTAACAATTTCTGAGTAATTGTTTTTAATTACTTAGAAAGTAATTAAAAAGTACTGCTATAAAAATAGGCTATACAGTTATTAATGCAACTGTACTCCATTTTCTGCTGACAATGTAATATTCAGAATAAATATATAATTGTGTTATTTGAACTCCAATTTTAAGTAATGGGTAAAACAATATCAAATAACTATGATAACAATAAATCAGTCTAATGTTCTTAGATGCCAGGTTATTAGGTAACCAGCCTAAAAGTATTACTAGTGCATTCAGCAGTACAGTGAAGTGTTTTAAATTAGCTTAACTTCATTGATATAAATGGTTCTGACAAAAAAAAAATGCAAACATTAGTGTAACATCCAGCCCCACAATCCACAAAGTGTGGACTTTGAATTATTTAACAGTTGAATAAACAAAAACTTAAATCTGTAACTGCTGGGAAAATGAAACTTTAATTTTTTATTAACCTGCACAGCATGAATGCCCCCCCCACCCCCAATATTCAGATGTTCAACCCTGTGC
>VOQJ01046966.1:2353-22662 GCA_015052665.1 Apistogramma diplotaenia | reverse complement strand
TGAATGCCCCCCCCACCCCCAATATTCAGATGTTCACCCCTGTGCTATAAAAGATAACAGATTACGCCTCTAATTCACTAATTCTGACACTAAAGATGGAAATACAAAAAAAAAAAAAGTTTCACAGCACATAACACATTTTCCATTAAGGTTCCCCACACCCACACACGTTTTCAATTACTCTGGCTGATTGGAGCTTTGATCATGCTGAAAGGCAGTGGAGCTGTGGACCAGTAAGAAAGTTAATAGGGTAAGTTGTCCTACTCTACAAGGTGCAATAAAATTAGCACGAGAGAGGGGCAGATATCAGTGAAGAGCAGGCAGTGTTTGAATTGTCCACATGAGCACTCACTCACTCACCCATTATGTTGTGTGTGCTAAACAGTGACTTCTCTGTTTTGGACATCGCCTTAATGTACTGAAGCTACTGTAATTAACAGTCACACGAACAAACATCGGAAGCACAGCATGACATCTGAGGTCATGGATACAACACATTTGCTGTATTACTACACATTGCCATTGACATTTCTGACAAATCTGTGTACAAGTAACTTTATGTACAACATACTTCGGCTAAATTGTTGAGCCATCCTTCATTATTTTGCTTTGAAGGAGCCGGACCTTCATTTCTGTCCTTTTTTTTTTCCAAAGTGGTCTACAGGCTTTCTGGAGGTCTTGCAGAGGTTTTCTTTGGACATTGGCTCCTTTTTCACTCATTCTCAGGCCAGTCTTACACCACTTAACACTACCTATGAATTATTCAAGCATAAAAAAAGGCGCCTAACTCAGGGGATAAACCGGTGTTGTGTCTGCATATAACACACAGCTCAGCAAAGAACCTATTTTAAATTGTATCTTTAGGCGCTTTGTTACTGGCAGCCTGTTGCAAAAAACACACAATTTGTTCTCATTTCTTTAATTGAATCTTTGAAAAATTCCAAAGACATCACAGTTTGACAGGCATGAAATTGTATTTTTGTGCCAACAAGGTGATTCCCAAAGAGCTGTGAGCCAAAAACCTGTCTTACTTCAACATGTGTGCAGTGTGTCCTGCAGAAACTGGTCAAGTAGGGACAAAAAACAAACAAACAAACAAAAATAATCTATATACCGCAGATGTACATATGAAAGCATATGAAAGTCCCGGGAAAGAACCTGTTGTTTGACAGCAACATAACAGAGACCTCCCACAGAGCCAGGCTCGGGTAGTCGGCCATATGCCTCGACTGGTTGTGGGGGAAACAGGAGAGAGGAGAGAGGAGCATAGAGGGGCCACAAATGAAATACAAACTACAGCGAGAAAGAAGACAAAAGTTCATGACATGGCATCCACAACACATGAGGAATGAAAAGAGGGAGACAAAATGCTCAGTGCATCATGAGAGGTCTCCTGGAGCCGAGCCCATAGCATAACCAAGGGATTGTTCAGAATCACCTGATCCAACCTCAAGCAAATGAGGGATGAATATCACTAACAAAGCAACTACAGTCTCCAATATAACTCTGGTAGGTGTTCATTTCATTTTTTGTGTCATGCTGCTTTGGGGAGAGGAGAAAATGACACCTGCATGATTATTGAGACATCTGAGGAGGCACTCACGGGGCACTCTCGACAGGTAAGAAAACCATATTAGCTCCACATCTGAGGGCTTTGTTTTTTCCCTTCTTACAACAGAGAAACAAGCTGCACTGCATGTACCCGGGCCTGGCAGATGGATGTAGCGTGCAGCTTCTGTACACTGGTGTGTCACATGAATATATCATAGCGCAGTGGATGAATGGTGAGACTTCAAACTCCTGACACTATATATGCTGCACTGCGGAGTCAACGAGTGGCTAGTTCAAACACAGCTATAGTCTAAGCAACCTGAGTGAAAACACTGGGAGTTCTGTAACTTTCACGTGTACGGGCCTTCTGCTAAACAGGACTTAAAACAACCCATTTTATGAGTAATATAAGAACAACAATAAGTAGCCAACTTTTTTTTTCTAGATGCCCTCTTAAAGTTGAGAAAATAAGAAGTTCCCCTTAATAGTTAAAGGAATGCAAGCGTGGTCAGCGAGCAGACACGGCCGGCCGATAATGTCTGTCCTGTGGTGCACAAGCCGGGCTCTAAAGCCTGGAGCTCCTGGAAGGTTAAAAACAGGTTTTCTTAAGCTCTTCTTCCTATAAAAGGCTTACTCCACAAAAAGCCTTTTCTAGCTATCAATAATTTATATAGTGAAAAAGTCCCAAATTGAAGCTTTAAAGGAAAAGTGCTTTCAATTATGAAAGCAATTACATTTAGTCTAATTTCCATTTCAGGCATTCAGCATATTCTCTTATCCAGAGAGACTTAAATCAAAAGATTTTCCCACTCACATCTGCTCTTGAATTAACTTACATTTATTAATATTTGCCCTAAAATGAGGACTAACTAAATTAGCCTTAATAAAACAAAACACAGAAAACATAAGAGTGGTCAGAGCTGTGGCCAAGATTGTTTTATTTGTCTTCCCAACCCATTTAATAATAGATGAAGGGGAAATTAAGAGGTATTAAGAGGTAATGAAGTTAAGAAAGCCACTGAATATTAAAGCACTTACAGCCAGAGGGAAACTCAGACTTAATTGTATTCTCTGCAAACATATCAAGATTGGGAATACGGTCATTAGGAATACAGTGCTTTTTATATTCTCACCTCTAGACCTTTATGACATCAGATACCTTGAAAAGCACAGGTGGAAATGAACACATTAATGACAGTTCCATTAAAGGTCCCAGCAAGCTGCTCCAGCAGGCCAGCGATAACAATACCAGGACTTTCTCCTGCTGAAACGCAGCCTTATTAATGTGACCAAATTCATTGCTATTTTTCTTGACATGTCACAATGGCTGCTGTGAGCGAGGTCTATTCGCCTCCAAAAGCTGGATGATTTTCAGAATAATATCCACCGTTCATTTAAAGCTGCTTCTGATGATATTTTCAAACCGCAACAGCTCCAAAGCTATTTGCACATTTAGAGAATCTTCTGCTGACGTGACTGTCTTCAGTGGAAGGCAGTCACGCAGTAAACGAACATTTCTTCTGCAGCAGGATGCAGTCAAAGCTGCAGGAGTACGACAGGATAATAGCTGACCCTGAAGGAGTTGACGAAGTACTGGACATGTATTATTAATCAGTGTTTTATGGAAACCTGTTTCAACAGAAGAAAGGAGCAGAGTAATATGCCCCATACAGCACTATTCCTTATTATTCACAACTCCCTTAACAATATGCCAGGCATTGTATTCATCATTATTTTATGCAAAGGAAAAGTGGAAAATCCTGGCCTGGATTTGATTTTATGCGAGGACAGGGATGGATGTGAGCTGTCGGGTTTACATGACAACTAGTGTGGAGGGTGAAGAAACGGAGAAAATGACAAACGGCTCATTCTGACGTACAGCTGCAGGAAAATGTTCATGAGCCCTGTGGAATAACAGGATTTCCTAACTCATTACTCCTCAAATACGGCCTGATCTTCATCCAAGTCTCAATTATATACAAAAAGAATCTGACTGTAAAGAAGCCATTCTTAAGGAAGGAAAACAAGAAGAAAATTTACACAATCAACACAAGAAGTGGACTGAAAATCAGTGTAAACAGGTCTGATGGAGTAATGAATCCAAATGTGAATGTTTTAGTTTAAATTGTCACACAGGTGAGCGCTGCAGCAGTGAGTGGGTACAGCCATCTGTAAAACACGGTGGAGGAACTGTCATGGTCTGGAGCTGCATTTCAGCCAGTGGTGTTGTCTTGTCAAATCTGATGGAATTGTAAATGTAGAAAAGTACCACCAGATTTTGATCCACTGTGCAATATCAACCAACTGAAGAGGATCTTGTTGGCAACAGCTTTTCAGCATGACAATGATCCCAAACACACTGCCAATGCAGTAAAAACATGCCTGGACAGAAAAGCAAACAGTGGAACACCATGAGTCATGATTGGCCTCCCAGGACCTCGACATTGTGTGTGGGATCATCCTGACAGAGAACAGAACAAAAGGTAGCCAACATCCATAGAAGAACATTAAATGTCCTTCACGAAGCCTGGAAAACTGTTCCTGAAGACTGCTTAAAGAAATGAGAAGAAAGCTGCCTCAGAGACTTCAGACTGTGCTGAAGAATAAAGGTGGTCATAACAGATATTGACTTTCAAGCTCGTTAGAACTGTATAAACTCTATTTTTTGCCTTGTATCCTCTTCTTCTATGTACATTTACATCGTTTCAATAAATTGCTGCACCTGTTTTCCATTTTCATAGCAAAATACAAAGAAATGGGGGTAGGGGGGTAAGACTTTTGCACAGAAGTGTATGTTTCTACCTAACAGCCAATATTGCACGATGCAGTTCACATGGAGGATACCATACCACTGTGGTTTACACCATGTAATCAGGATGGAAAATGTACGAGACATGGTTTTCCTTCTGAGACCAGCACAGAAGACTGCAGGGCGAATCCACATCACGCTGAAACAATAAACATTTTCCCGAACACAGAGGCATGCTAAATTCTCAATACTGAAAGGCATCTTGTTTCCTCCGGCATTTTCAAAGCAGAATGCACAAAAGGCACTGTGTAATGTTTATGTAATTTCCCTAACTGCAGGCCCTTCAAAAGATGGCTGCAGTGATTTTAAGAGTACCCTAATTATAGTATGTCATGCAGCGCTTTTTGGTTGAAGGCATGAGTGAGACTGATTTTACTCATCAGATTCTTCAACTTTCCCACCTCTCATGGCATGTGTCTCAGAGGGCATTGTGCCATCTCAATGACTTCCACCCAACTGTAAAGACATACAGCCAACAACATAAAAACAAGACTCCTGCAAGCCCTTATGTCCCTGTGCTCCCATCCCTTTTGTTCACTTGAATTACAGTGGTCTGAAATAGATATAAATATAGTCATGGTTTTATAATAGCAACAGACTGACAGGCAATGTGAGATGCAGTTTGGAATCATTGGGATAATAATGCTGTTTATCATTTGCTGTTTGCTGGTAGATGTATGCAGAGCACCCTGGAACTGCATTTGGAGAGTTTTTTTTGTTCTCGATTACAGCCAGTGAAACTGTAAAGTCATTAGTATTGACAATCCATCCTATCAATCCTCCTCAGAAACAATGTTATTTTGTATTGAGTCATTTATAAAAGTCTGCCATCTGCCTTCTGGCGTGCATTAACTCAGACCACTAAACAAATACAAAAGCTTGGAAGAGGAAGCTTGGCCTTATTACAGAACAAAAACAAAGAATATGCCAAAGTTGTGTTCAGCTGCGTCTTCCAGAGGAGCACATTCATCATAAAGAACAATGCTAAGAGTGCATTTTATTATTTCTGGTGTTTTTTTGTAGAGATTACTTTTGAATTTGAGATCTACTCTGGGAAACATAATGAACATGTGAATCTTCCCAGAGAGGGCCACTAACAGGCAAAACAGGGCATTAAACATTCATTAGAGCAGGTACAGCAATACTGTTGCCTTAATCTCTTTATTAATCACAAGATAAAAGTTTATTTTTTCAGGTGGCTGTAAAAAGAAATCTGTATTATTCACTCTGGTATTTCAAAAAGATTTGTGCATAATTTTGCGCATAAATATTTTTTAGACATTTGTCATCGTCTATGATGTTCTTAGTGGTCTGAAAGGAGTGGGGCTCAACTGGTAACTACTACAGACTGTATAAAAAAGATGGACCTGGTTTCAGGTTCTAAAAGGGGAAGACAATGCAGAAAATCTTAAAACTGCATTTCCTTTAAGTGCCCAGCAGGGGGTGACTTCTCTAGTTGTAGAAAGAAGAACCATCAGCTCACTTTATCTATGATTGCAGTAAATATGTTCATGAGTCTGTGGTCTCAATTGCTAGTTTCGAGTGTTACATAATACACCATGATGCTCATTTTTAAAATTATGGTCCCAATTAGAGAAAAATAAAGCAGCGTATGCTTTTAGGGTGGCAGGGTGACAGTCATTAGCATATGAGTATGCAGTGTCCTCAGCTTCTCAATCAGTTCTACTCAGACTGTATATAAAGGATGGACACTGTTTCTGTGTTTAAAAAGTAAAAAGCTCCTTTGCTGACCATTCAGATCATATTTAATAAAACATAATGTTCATTTTTCCATTATTCTATTTCCATTCAGAGTCAAAAAAGGAAGCACAGTTTGGTCAGTGTCTGATTAAACAGTAACTAGCCAATGAGCTTTCAATGTCTGTCAGATCTGGCTGATTCTAGTTTATCTGCTGCCTGCTTTAAAAAAACACTATGATGATGATGGTGAAAATGCTCAGCTTGATGCTTCAAAACAGGACTTTACTAACAAGTGAGTGACATCACCACAGCCACATCCATCTATTACATACACTCTATGCTCTCTATAGCCGCTGAACCAAGAAATTAGCATCGTTTTTCTGTAATCAACAAAAGCTGTATTCGTGACAGTCAGCATGAGTGTCATGAATAACTTTTTTCTATTCAACATTTTTCCACTCAACAAAAAGGGTAAAAGCATTATTTGAATCAAAAAACTTCTCGTAGGATTATTTGTTCATGCTTCCAGGCCCCTGTCAATCAAATCTGACCAAACCACACCGACCCAGGCCTGAAGAAGCAGATCTTCTCTGTATTAAACTCCTCAGAAATGATATTATATATCACAGTTTTCCCCCCAACCTTTAACTTTGATTGTTCTATATTTAGTTATGAATATTTAATATGAGTTTTTTTTTTTAAACCTACTTTTTTTAGGGGCTTTCAAGTCTTGGATAAACCTTCACATTGTTTGATGAGGAGGTGCAATCCAATCAAGTTCATTTTCTTATTTGCTGGATTATTAAAGGTTAATAGTAGTAACAGTGGTCAGAAAATTGTAGCTTGTCAGGCTGCAGAGCTGCCTGGATTTCATGTTACCTTGGAAACAAGCACTGGTGCTCCAGCAAGTGAATAAGAAAAGGTAAGACTATGTCCAGTCCCCTGAACATGTTTGGTAGATCCCCTTCATCAATCACCTGCATCAGGCTAACACTTACAGTGAATCAGCCAAACCAAGTGATTCAGTGCCAGAGGAAAGCTTTGAAGCAGACGCCTGAGAGCGAGGAGGACCTGCCCACTTTGTCTGAGCCCTGGACTTTCTGTGGGATAAAGCTGAGCCTGTCGAGGTGGCAACTGTTAAAGCGCCACGGGGACCAAGTAGAAGACTTTAAAACAATGGTTACAGACGCAACATCTAATTACACAACAAGCCGTTGGATCGATACCTGCTTTGCTGGCAGCATGTTGTTTATGTCGTCTTTCTTAAACTTCTGCTTTGTGTTAGTTTGTAAAAACAATCCCATTTGTGCTGAAACAGTAGAAAGACAGTAGAGCGAAGGCGGCTTCACGTACGAGGCTCTGGCAGTCAGCGGAGGATGATAATTTGTTAAATGTTACCACTGATATATTGTAAACACAGAATTGACTTTGAAACAGGGTTATAAAACAGTTTACCTCCTGGGTAATAAAAGTGAAAACTGAATTCTGTGTGTGCCAGTCTACGCGTGCACGAGTGTGTGTGTGTGTGTGTGTGTGTGTGTGTGGCAGAGGTTCACAGGTGTTTTGAGACGAGTTTGAATACATTTCCATTTATAAGCGGGATCGGTATGCATGAATATTTTTAAATTGGGAAACTGCGCAACAGCCCCCTTTCGAGATCAAGCAGTACATGATAAAATGGGTCATGTTTTGTGCAGGTGTGAAGCATGCGTGCGCGTGCACACACACACACAAACAGAAGCACAAACATCGTAAACGCTTGTGGTGGCTTTATGTTCAGCAGAAAACAGTGGCATAAATGCGGAGAAGGGGGGACGCCGACTGAAACAAACTTCGGCTGTGATGCGCACAGGCTCAGACAGGTTTGGACCTCAGCCGGCTGCTTGATGTTCAGCTACTTCCTACTGAAACACTCGATCAGAAACTTTCATTTGATTCAGCTTTTGTGTTGTCAGTGCTAAAGTAGTAATCAGCTATCTCTCAACATCCAGTTAAATGAAAATAATTCAAAGTATATGCTTGCCCTGTCGGCTGACTTTGTTAGTTTTCTATTTTTAGGTTCATTTCAGATGATGCCAGAAGGAGGGGTGTGCGCAGGAGGGAGAAAAACTGAGAAAAAGACAAACTGTATCCACAGTGACATCAATCCAAGCAAGTCTTTGAGCCCTTTAAAGTGAGCAGCGTTGGCTGTTCTCAACCCCATTAGCCATTTTGAAAGATGCAGCAGCGCAATTAGGCAGTTGGCACGAAGGGAGGTGAGGAGGGAACCGGGGAGTTGTCAGAGGGCTTTACTCTGATAAAACACACAGAATGAGTAACCCGAGAAGACCAGACTTTAAACAGGGTCATTATACAAAGTCTACATCCACATTACAGCATGAAGGGAAAAAAACCAAAATGCAACATTTTTCATTTCAGAAAGAGATTTATCTAAAATTACCACACCTTTAACTAGATGGCTCTTTAAAAGTACCACACCACAAAATATGGACCCATGGGAAATTATTTGTTCCCAACAGCTCAACTGTTGGAAACTTTAATACAATAAAAATCAAAGCACTGTGTTCTACTTTAATTGGCTAAATACAGTTTCTCCTTACCAAGCAATCAGAGTACAGCACCTGAACTAGACTTTATGTTCTTGCCCAAAATAACAACACTTAAGTTTTCTTATAGAAAGAGCTAAGGCTAAAGAAAAAACCAGAGGCAAAGCACTGTCATGATCAATACACTTGAAGGAAAAACACTGAAGCACCGGGCCAAGCATCAGCCTTGTCAATCATGCAGTTGGTCAAAAGGAGCCCAAGTCACTGCATGGCTTTAGTAAGGTCTCTTAGTATGGGTAAGGGTGAGAGGTTGAGATTTTAATTAGGCAAGTGGGTAGGCGAGTCTGCCAAGGAGAACAGAAAAGGTTAGGGAAGGCCAGGTACTGGTGGTAGATGAAGGGAGGTCAGGAAAACTAGACAGGAGAACCGTGTGCAGTCCTGAACACTCATCATTTTCTGACAGGGGTTAGTAGCAGGTAACTCTGTGCCAAGCTAAAGGCTGCAGGATGAAAAATGACACCACTTAGGAGGTGCAAAAATCCTCTCTTTGAGCAATGCTAACAACAACTATTACATATAGACTGTGCTAAAGGATAAGATATATATACACAGTGTAAAGAAGTACCAGTACTAATGCATTTAAGGCCTCCATTAACATGATTTTTCATTATTCAGGCTGAGTTCAAGGGTACACAAAATATCCTAAATGTGCTGGACACTGAACGGTTGGCACCAGACGAACAGTTTTATCATCAGCTCTTTAAAATGAAGAGGATTATACATCTAGGATGCTTGATTAAGAATTGAGGGTCTAGGAGGGAAGATTCCTACCCTCAGAGGTAAACTGGAAGGGCTTAAATGCATTTTCAGGCTTAAGAAATGCAAACTCTTCTCAAGACTTGTTTTTAAATGACAGTAGGGACAACTGAGGAGCATTTTAAAAACTGAGCTAAGAAAATCAACAAGCTGGAAAAAGCATCATCCAAGTAAAATCTGTCATTGTTGAGGCTCTGCATCCAGTTTCATTTCAGCACAAATGCCTCCATTCTGAGTGTTGTTATCACAATTGTGCACGCAATTTGATCCAATCTCAATACACAAATCAGTTAGCCGTGGCTGGCTGACTTGTCAACAAACATGACCCCAAGTCAAAGAAAACAATGCTGCTGTACAATCTCCATTATTTTTTTTCCCCTCCCTGTTACCACCTGTATGTTTTACCAGGTTTGCTTGACTTAGCAGAAAGTGGCGGCTCCTGGGGCAAGCTTAATTTCAAAATGTAGTCATGAAGTCAGAATTACAGTTATACCTGCTGAGATTTGATTACAAAGTCTTGATTGATCTGCACGGACTTTCTCCTTTTATTTAAATCTGAAAATTGTACGTGTAGAACAGAGGTGTCAAACAAAGGGCCCGGGGGCCAGAACCGGCCCCTCAAAGACTCTGATCCGGCCCGTTGGATGATTTTTTTTTTTGTCACTACTGTAGAATTTATTTTTTACGATGGCTTCACAGTAAAACTAAATCTTAAAAAAGGACATCTTCTGTTTTTTCTTGAATTACATGATAGTCTGGACAAAGAACTACCAGAACTTTTTGCGTACTTTTACACATTTCTTACAATTTAACCTCAAAAAATTGTGCTGACGGATGACCGTCGTATAAAAACATTACATACCACTTTTTTCTTATATTAAGATAGCTCCGGGATTTGATATGCAGTTGAACTCTGGTCTGGCCCACTGAAGACTACAGTGAGCTGCATGTGGCCCACAGTGCAAAATGAGTTTGACACCCCTGGTGTAGAACAATGACAAGTCTAAAAACTGCACGATTTCTTTGTGTGTTGCAAAAAATACATCTTCATCTTAAACAGGGTGCTACAGTAGCAACACACTTCAGAATGGGGGGTAACTCTGTGTTGCATCACCACTTCCTTTAACACTCTAAGCATTTGGGAACTCAGGAGATGATGTAGTACTTCAGTTGCTCAAAAGTTCAGGGCCTCTTTTGTCATTTTTTTTGCTTCATAATACACAAAATTATTTCTGTGACAATTTTGGATCGCATGCAAGCGAGTTTGGCCCCTGCACATTTTTAAAATTACATAGCCATGCTGCTGTACCGTGTGCAGACCGAGGACTGAGGCATAATCCTGCTGAAATAAGTAAAGCCTTCCCTGAAAAGGAAGTTTGGAAGGCAGCATATCTGGCTCTATATAAAACCTGGTTCAGCATTAATGGTGCCTTCGCAGATGTTATAGCCTGCCATCTAATGGCTCAGTCACAGAAATATAAAGGGACTGACTCAACATGCGACTGCACAGTCATCTGTTGGGAAGCAACAAGTCTGCAAACAATCTCAGTCTGACCTGGACTGACTGCACTCACTCTAATCACTGCTGTCTAGTTTATAAGCACAGACAGATAGCTACCAAAGTGCAATCGCTGTTTGCCAGCTGGTTCTATTCTGGTTGTATTCCTATATAAAAGCAAGGCTGCTGACTGTTTGTCATTCTGCAGTTAAATTACCATCCTGCAGCAATTACATCACTATTTGTGGAGGAATTTCGGTTTCAAATCTGAGGTTCTAGCTGGACTCTGAATTTAAGTAGTTTCTGTGAATTTCTGTGTATTTACACGGCAACAGATTTGAGACTTTTGCTGATTCATCAGTTAGTCGCTGTATTATTGCAAACAGTAATTGCCACATAATTACCAGCTTTACCCCATGCAACTGCAAAATGAAAACAGACTGACTGTCATTTTATGGTCACCTCAGAGACGGGAACAGACTGCGAGCTGGGCCTCCTTCTTTGAACCGATCACTTCACAGATTTGAATGATTTAGAAAAAATTTTGGTTTTTCTTTCATTTTTCACAGCAGCTCAACTCTTATGGATATGGAGTTATAACATGCTAACTAGCGCTATTTTGGTTTTAAATCAAGGTAGCCAGCCAGACCAAAGTGATTACAAGTTATCCTGTGGGAAACAATGTGAACACCAAATCTGAGAGCAATCCATCCAACAGTTGTACTCAAAACCACAAATGTGAATCTCACTCTCCAGCCTGCACTGCACATTTTTGCTGCTCAAGAATGAAGACAAACACATGGATTTCTATTTCAGTCATGGCAGCGAAAAAACTCATTCTCATGGAAAATGAAAAGCAAATTTACTTACAAAGATTATTCCAATATTCCGCATGGTAGTATATTTCTTCTGTACTCACCACTCTAATTCACTAGCTGTGTTGTGAATATGATAATTTAGTTTCATAAGTTACAGAAGACACGAGGGCAGAGTGGTGATGTGGCTGTGCCAGAGATGTGTTGGAGGAAAAAAGACCTGTCAATATTACTGCGATTCCCACTGGCTGCCAATTCAAATCAGCAGCTATAGATTGCTTGATGTCTCTTTCGGCATAATTAATTTAATTTAAGACACTGTCAAAACTGTTAGGACTTGATGCTACACCAGGTCAGGGAGATTTACTGTAGGTAAAACTGCACTGAAGTTCATCATCACAGTAAGGGTTTGTCCCAGGTGACACAGGCAGCACTAGAGCAAGCACACTCATCTGCATCACAGCAAAGCCTGGCACTCCTGAACTTTAAATCAAGTCAATATCAGGGGACAGCAATTTGCCAGCTGTTACGGTGAATGAACTCATGGTCCAGTGGTTCACAGAAACTTACTTGGACATAGTTCGACCAGAGTGATGCCAGGGAAACAGGACATTGCCGACAGCTGCCCGATAGCTGTAGACACCCAAAAGTCCGAGAGCGAGGGCGACCTTTGAGACCCACGAGCACCGTCTTTGAACCAGGAAGTAGATGAGAACCAAACAGAAAGCAGACAGCAGGGAGAGTACCACCTTGTGCTCAGAGCTAGAAGAGAGAAAACAGAAAAACATTACATTTAAAATAAAAGCTCAAGGATCCTGTATCTTAATTCCTCAGGACAGAGATCTTGGATGTGGTTCCAGGAATCTGCTGGAGCCACTCTCCCAGTTCGGGGTCACTGCCCAAGTGTTCCAACTACCCTGGGGACCACTGCTGCGTACCTCGACTTTCTCATGTTCCTTCTTCCTGATGTTGCTGTCGCTTGGTATTGCTACATCTATCACTACAGCCTTCTTCCTCTGCTCGTCAACTTCTGCAGGGATTATTTGGACAAACACTGACCTCATTAAGGTACTCTGATCGTGTTTAATATCACAATTCATCAATGAAGGTATTCATTTTGATCAGACGAAACACTGTCAGTCAAATCCTCTAGCTTCAGTTTAAATTTTAAAAAAGCCCAGCCCTTCAACTGTTCACTGGATTAAAGTCTAACCTGAGCATAGATGGGAAATAATAAGACATCAAAGGACTTATCACAGTCGAAGCCATGTAGTTAACCATTAGCTGGATCAGACAGCAGTAGAAGTTGGATACTTTGAGACAAGATGAGGCATAACGCTACCTTGATCTCATTATCCAAGCAACAGGCACTGCAGGTAGGAAGAAAGGGCAACACTGGACAGGGAAAAGGTCAGAATCCACATCTCTGTTCCACAATGTGATGAATGTTAAAGAACAAACTATAATCCCCTGCCTTGCACTGTTGTCAGAATATTAATGGCTCTGAAAAAGCCACAGTTTAACAGAGAAATCAGTTTTCCTTCAGTCTGAGCAATCCGAAGGTGATTTTCTCTTCTAGAATCTTTGAAAAAAGGCTAAGTGGGTAGTCCTATCAGCTTCTCAGCTAGAAAAACTCATTTAAAACATTTTAGAGTCAGTAGAAAAGGCTTGTTAACAACACATAGCTTCTATTGGACATCTAAAAGTATGTTTTACTCAACCACTTTCATTATGCCTACTACAGTAAGCAATATCCTATATCACAGCTTTCCCCAGAGAACAGGAATGAATTTCTTACATTGATCTGTTACATTTGTGTGTAGGTGGAGAAACAAATTGAGATTGAAAATCTTGTTGCTGGACTGCATTTCAGTCTACTGAGTATACTGTCTGCAGACAAATCGCCTTTCTATAATGAATGTATCCCCACGTGACTGTTGAACTTGTATCCTTAAACAGTAAAAGAATCCTGTTCATTTTAATTGTTTGATTTGCGCTTAAACATCAAGTGAACAGTAGCACATATTTCTTTTGGTGTTTTCCTAAAAATCATGCTCTTGCTAAACTGTGTTCAAAATGAGTTCTTGTTATGTCCTGTCACCTTCATGCTGCCACATATCCACATAAAAAGAGAAATACTATACAGCATGACACAAAACTAATGGTCCTCAGCTCTGCTAGCACCCCAATGTTTATTACAACCCCCCACAATACAACATTGGTTGTCAGAACAAACAACACAGTGAAGATTTTGCTGCAGAGCCCTCTCAGCAATGAGTTTAAAACTCTAAATTTTGTCTTGAGTAAAAGAGAAAAAGGAATTGAGCAAGTACACGTAAAAGTTTTTTTTTAAGGGGATTATGCATGCATGTAAGAGATTTCTGATAAACTTCTGAACTCTGGTGTAATCGCTTTTTGCACCCGGCTCTTTTGTGCTGCTTAACAGAAACACATCAGAGACAGAACCCTCTATCCTTTTGCTATTCATAGAGTCGTGTGATTTTCCCTTGAGGAACAACTTCGAAATAAAAATGCTGCCAAGCCAATTTTGAATCAACCAAGAAGCTGTTGCTGTTAACATTCTCTTTGCTTTGCTGTCTAGTAAAACAATTAATGAGCACAAGCCAGCAGTGACAGCTAGTTAGGTAGAATCACTAGATCTCCTGGGTTAGAGGTGATCAAATCAGTGTTTCTGTAACAATGGAAAATAAGACCGTGCAAGAAAAGCATCATTGTAGTAACAGAATACTAATCATAGTACAGGTACAGTTCCCCTCAAATATTTAGATTTTCCTTTCTTTGAGCAGCGATAACTTAACTGCTCTGATTACTTCCAACAAAAGAGAACATCAGTCAAAAACGTCTGATGAGCACAGTATTCGCTATCTGTTCAACCAAATGTTAGACAGCGACTACTAAATAAAGATTAAGTATTTAGCAGACACTTTTTTATGGGTTTGGTGGACATAATGGACTAAAAATCACTAGGCAGCAAGGAAAACTCAAACTGCCTGCTACTGTTGGACTGTGGCTGCTAAATGTGGAAACAAAAGCCTTATAAGACTATATTATGTTAGTGAAAGCATTTACAGATTGAGTCACTATCTTTAAGAGCTGATCTAGCTATCGGGAGCTAGCTGGCTAATGTACTAGCAAGTGACAGTCTGCTAAGGGGAAACATGAATGCCTTTGGGATTTTACTCAGGTAAACAAGCATTCACGATGACCTGCTGAAGTTCAAACTGAGCATCAGAATGGGGAAGAAAGATGATTTAATCTGGGGTACTCAACTACATTTTTCTATGGGTCAAATTGTCATGAGGCTATTTGCCAGTGGGCCACACATTTCTTGGGACTCTTACTCCTATTGCATTTTCAGCATTTTTATTTGAATCCCAGTCAAATGTCAGCAATAGAAACTGCTGGCTTCTAGTACAACTAGTAAAGAGTAGTTGAAGCTGTTGTCTGGCCTCCTACCAACAGTGTAAACGGCAGTGCTGCATGTCATAAAATGATGTAAAGTGCTGCTCTTTTTCTTCTTGATTTTAATGGTGGTTGGTAATCAACAATATGGTGCATTACTGTAAGGAGTTTGAATTACATGCCAAGCTTACAGTTTAGTCGCAGGTTCTTTTAAATTTTTTTATTTAATAATAGAGGTAAATGGGCAGTGGGCCGGTCCAAAATGACTGACGAACGGGTTCTGGCCCTTGGGCCGCCAGTTGAATACCCCAGATTTAAATGACTTTGGCATGGCATGGCATGATTGTTGGCTGGTCAGAGGAGAACTAGCTTTGAGTTGATTGGAAGGCAAAATTAACTCAAATCAGCACTTATTACAGCCAAGATATGCAGAGCAGCATCCCTGTGCACACAAAACGTCTTCTGCTCTGGGCTACACAAGCAGAAGACCACACCAGGTGACACCCCTGTCACAGGAAACTGAGGCTGCAGTAACCACAATTAGACCACGGAAGACTGAAAAACATTATCTAGTCTGATGAGTCTCGATTTCTGCTGCAACATTCAGACGGTAGTAAACAACATAAAAGCATGGCTCCATCTTGCCTTGTATCATGGGCTAGTGGTGGTGTAATGGGGTTGGGGGGCATTTTCTTGGGCCCCTTAGTACCAACTGAGGATTGTTTAAACACCAGGATTGTTGCTGATCATGCCCATCACATTTGACCACAATGTACCCATATTTTTCTGATGTCAGCAGGATAATGTGCCATGTCACAAAGTTCAAATCATCATCACGACATGGCATGTGCTGGAATGGGAGGGTCACCTCACAGACGTGCAGCCAATAAATCTGCAGCAACTCTGTGATGCTGTCATGTCAATATGGACCAAAATCCCTGAGGGATGTTTCCAGCGCCTTGCTGAATCTTTGCCATAAACAATGAAGTCAGCTCTGAAGGTAAAGTGGATCTAACTGGGTACTAGCAATATGTGCCTAATAAAGTAATTATTTGCTACTCTCTGGCATCCAATGATGAACCAGCAATAAAACCAGCACATTTATACAGTTCTTAAAGTTATACCTGCATTTTCTTCACATGAATAAAATTTAGTCACTCAAATAATTAAATTCGTTAAAACTGAGGTATTTATCATATAATTTTAGACGATCAATAAACCCACCTGTTGAGCCAATGCCCAACGTCAGGGAGATGAGCCCACTGCACTCCGGTTTGGTTGAGGGAGCGCAGCAGCCTGCAGCAGACAAGGGTGAAGGGTGGCGTGGCTAACGCTAACCACTTCTCTGAGAAAATCTCTGACTTGGAGTGAGCAGAGGGATGATGGTCTTTGGAAGGCAGGATCAGCTCTTCGTCATCTCCAGAGCCTCTCTTCTCTCTGAAGTACTTGCGGCAGACATCCTGGAACACGGTGAGGCAGAGCGTGTTGAGCAGAAAGTACCAGGTTTGGTGCTCCTCCTCTACGAAACTGCTGGCCGCCAAGCTGAGTGTGTGACCGGCGGTGCCAGCCAACAGCAAAACATCCAGCTCTGACAGTGACCAGTCAACCTCAGTGCTCCTCAGAGGGGACTATGAATGAGAAGAAAAGAGGATAAAAACAAGAGATTTAGAGCAGGCAGTTAAAAAAAAAAGGCCCCATGTGTACAGTTCCACTTCAAGACAGACATATTACTAACTAAAGTCTGGCGTAGTGCCCTTGCCTGTCCAGTTTTTCTCAGACAGGCGACTAATAAATCAAATAAATGGACATGACAGTTTAGAATGAAATGAAAACAATTTAGTTAAAGATTCCAAACCTGAGATGATTACTGTGTTGGCAGCCAACGTGTATAATTTCTGCACCTCATTCTATTAAATTTAGGATAATTTACATTTGATACAATTTAGATAGAGAGGAAAAGGCTATTACGTCCACACCGGCCTGACTACACACTCAACCTACTTTCACCTCGCCCACCCTGGCATCAGAATTCTCAGGGACAATTAGATGGATGAAACTACTGCTTGGATGATTCATACTAATATAGTACAATACTGAAAACCTCATCTCGTGACACTCATTACATGACTCATGCAGTTCACAATAATAGAATTACTGCCTCGTGCTCGTATGCCTCCGCCAACCAGCCGAGTGGCACTTTATAACAATGAATGTTTTGACTTGACTTTTTCTTTTAAAAAAAATTACATGACTTCATTCATTTATCCTGACATTTGTGGCAAAATATGTCAAAATTAGCATGTGAATTCTTAAACTGGGGCCAAAAAAAGTGTTCTGTGAGGTCAGAGTGACCACGACCGTGACCATCGAAGGCTGATCAGATCATCTTGAAGTTGAGTTATGCCTAAAAGTCATGTGGTCGAAGTGACTGTTTCTACGAAACCTGGAGAAATCCCTCACGTTCTCAAGAATGGGAAAGACGTACAGATGGACACCACAACGCCTCCAGCTACAGCTGTCGATGGTGGGACGTATAAAAACAGTTCAATTTCAAACCTGTTAAGCTTCCTCTATTCACGCAGACCGAAAAGAGAACACGTGTTGACTGATGCACGTGCTATTTCCATTCAAATTTAAGATAGACTGTTCTGATTCCTGCTATGATGAACACAAATATCACTGGCAAAACATCAGATTATCCATCACGTTACTACTGGATGTAGAGCAGCAATTTACTGCCTTGGCACTGCAGTGACCATGAGCTGTCATTCATAAATTGCGCTCGGTCTGTTATGGATGCTTCCATCCCATTTTTAAGATTGGTGTTTGTCCAATCGAACGCTTGCATGCAAATGATTTTATTCAGTGAGCTTAAGTTCAAACTGAGTTCAGCCAGCCTCTATGCTCAGCAGCAATATTTTAGCCTAACAAACAACAGACATGCATCTTAGCCTGTGTTCACCTTGATGACAAAGACGGGCTGAGATGATATATTCAGTTGCTCCGGGATGCAGTGCTGGCTTCACTGTGGGACCGGGCTGTTGGAGAATAATTTTCCCCTTACACGGGTTATTGTTGTGGCAACCTTTACACATATCCCTCTTTATACAAGATGCCGGATCATTAAATATCAGGTTCTGGCAGTTATGTCCACACAAAAAGAGAAGAATATTACTTAACTCGGGCATACTTAGGATATAAAAGTCATAGCTGCATACATTTTCATATATTATCAGTGTACTACCAGCAGGTTGAATTTTATATGAAACTATTCAATGGCAATTTTTGCTTTCACGATTTTTACAAATTTCTAGATTAAAAAACCCTGCATGCTGCTAACTGTAGTTCTCTCAGTCAAATATTTAAGACAAGTAGAGATTGTTTGTCTGTTCTATGTACAAAACTATAAGGCACCCATGCATTACCAAGGAGAGGGCTGATTCCTACAACTCCTGCTTTTGAGATAAAACATGTCCCATCCCAAAGGAAGCTGTAATATATTTTTCCAGCTTCACTGCTCCTTGTTCTTTCCTTCAGTGGCTGGCAAATTGTGAAATCTGAAAAGCTTATTGAATACTAATCTGTGTTCATGGCATGGTTTCAAAGTAGATGGATACATACTTAATGAAAGTACTACTTAAAAAACAAAGAAAAAATGAAGCAGCATTTACACAGGATAATATAACAAAGTGATACATGACAGATACAATTTCTCTAAATCCTTTAGTGTACAGCAGATGACACATTTGTGACTCAACTGAGTCATCAATCTTAACTGAAAAACTAGAGCAAAAGACTCAAGAAATACTTCAGTTTATAGAAAAGGTATTATACTGGCATACGTATTCAACACCTCCTCCACTGTGAGTGGAGGAGGACGTAGTCACTGTTCATTCAAGGACATTCGAATGAACACTTTCCAGGCAAAATTGCTACTCAGCTATTATTAGATAGAACTGATTCTTTTGATGCGTTTGGTCATATCCTAGTCTCGGACAGTTTTGAAAAATAGTGCTGGGACCGACCAGCTGAAATACTTATACTGCTTATAGGGACTATCTGATCATTGGAGTTCTTGAATATTGTAAAGGCTTACAACATATAAAGCAGTTTAAGATGAATGTCAGCAGATTTGTAGGCTGCACATCCATGATGTGAATATCCCGTTCCACCACATCCCAAAGGTGCTCTATTGGATTGAGGTCTTGTGACTGTGGAGGTCATTTGAGTACAGTGAACTCATTGTCATGTTCATGGAACCACTTTGATCTGAGCTTTATGACATGCTGTGTTATCCTGCTGGAAGCAGCCTGAACTGTTGAGACAAGGCGACCCATGCTTTCATGTTGTTTACTACCATCTGACTGCTGCATCAGACATTGAGACTCATCAGAGCAAGGTTTCTCCAGTCTGCTATTGTCCAGTTTTCACTTTCCTGTTCTTAGCTGACAGGAGTGGCACCTAGTGTGGTCTTTGGCTTCTCTAGTCCATCTGAAGGTGATGTGCATGTGCATACTGTACCTTGGTTGCAAGTATTTATTTGAATTACTGTTGCCATCCTATTAGCTCAGAGCAGTTGGCCTTTGGCCCAGTGTTCTTGTGTTTTGAACTTCTCTTGTTGAAATTCTTGTGTGTTCTAGTTTGTTTTGTTTAGACTCTTGGTTTGTTAGCGTTACCTGTAGTTAGTGATGTGACGTTTTGTACTGAAGCCCCGAGGCCTGTGTCGAGCTAAGGGGGCGTGTCCAAATGAAGCCCGTGTCGAGGCCCGTATCAATTTTGAGAAAATTACGTGACAATAGCCAAACGAGGCCCCGTTTTCTGAAATCACGTGACTGCTTCATTATGTGATTCGAGTTTCAGAAAAAGATGTGGAAAACAAAGAAAGTGTTCCAGGTGATCTAAGTCTGATGCACTGTTATAGCAGGATAATCAGAAGCAACTTTATCCTGTACACATTAGGACTTTAGCACCGCTGCTTCTTCACTCCTCTGTGACAGTGTTTTATCAGGCCATAATTATGCTAAAATGTACAACAGAACAGTATGAATGCTGTACATCAAATGTCCAGCAGATGTCAGCACTCTGAAATGAGCTGTTAAACGGGGCTTCGTGTGATCAGGCTTATGGCGAATCATTTGGCCAGAAAGATT
>VOQJ01046960.1:0-11986 GCA_015052665.1 Apistogramma diplotaenia | reverse complement strand
TCCTTTCCCTTGAACTAAGGGGCCGGGCCCAACCCCAGAAAAACAGCCCCCCCCCCCCCGCCCCACCAAACTTTACACTTGACACATTGCAGACATACAATAGCGACCAAGAAACCCAGACAGGGAAGATGGAGAGTCCAGCTTTACACCACTGCATCTGATGCTTTGCATTGCACTTGGTGATTTAGGGCTTGGATGCAGCTGCTTGGCAGCGGAAACACATTCCATGAAGGGAATGACTTACACACTGTTATTGAGCTAATCTGAAGATCACATGAAATTTGGAGGTCTGTAGCCATTTACTCTGTAGAAAATTGGCGACCTCTGCAACCATCTGCTGACCCTGCTCTGTGATTTTATCTGGTCTACCACTTCATTGCTGAGTTGCTGTCCTTCCCAGTCGCTTCCACTTTGTTATAATACCAGCTGAATGTGGAGTATTTAGTAATCAGGAAATTTCATGACTGGACTTGTTGCACAGGTATCATCCTATCACGGTACCACACTGGAATTCACTGAGCTCCTGAGAGCGACCCATCCTTTCACGAATGTTTGTAGAAGCAGTGTGCATGCCTAGGTGCTTGGTTTATACACCTGTGGCCGTGGAGGTGCCTGGAACACCTGAATTCAAATATATGGATGGCTGATTGAACACCTTTGGTAATGTAGTGTATAACAGTCTTTGAGTAAACAATCTACAGCTGTGGTAGCAGCTATGCTGGTTCTTTTCCCCTACTAGTATGCATGTACGAATAATCTTTTGCACAAATATCGTGAGCAAAAATGCACCAAATTCTGAAAATATCACAGAAGAATGACTGAGGCTGAAAATTAGCAACATGCAGCAAAATGCAGCTGCAGTCAGCCGTGGTAAATAAATGTCTTTGGCATCAAATGAAGCTTTTGTTCCACTGGAAAGCAGCTTAGCTTGTGAGGTTATGCATTCTTACATTTGTTAAAAATGATGAAATTGCAGCTGATTTGGATGGAAATATCCTTGGTCTAATTTCTTTTATACACCAAAATATAAATGGATGAAAAGCCAAGAGACCATCCACGCTCGGTGAGCACTGATATATGAACCCCTTTTTAATGGCAATCTATCTAAAGTCTGGGAATATAAAAGTCCTGATTCAGCATCAGAAATAATCTGATGCTATAAAATTTCATAACAATCCAGCCTATTAGATACTGTCATATCTCTGAAAAGCAGTGGAAAAAAATCAGCTGACTGGCTAAAATGCTGGCGAGTGATAAGGTTTATATTGCACCTTAGTAATGACGTGAGCTTTAGATGAATGACAGCCAGTCAGAGAAAGATCACACAGCCTCTGCAGATAACCGAGACAAAACTTAAAGATTGCCTGCAATGTAATGTCATAAATAATGGCCCCTCCAGCAATAAATTGTTACATCATTAACAGAATGATTGTATGCAGCTTACCTTTGATTTCGGTTGCATCATCTTACAACTCTATGTGAACCTGCTGAACCAGCTGTTTTATAAATATAATCCTGTGTTAAAGCATCTATAATAATAGGCTTGTTTTAAGGAGTTGGACTCGTGGAGTTTTCGTTAACACAGTAGCCCCCCCTTTTTTTTTTTTTGACTGTTTGATTCTAGTTTATCTGTAAAGGGTTTTTCTGGGCAGGAAGAGGAGGAGACAGCAGACAAAGACAAATACAATTACTAGGAATCAAATCAGTCAAAAGCACATGGTTTTTTTCTCCTACCTGCATTTATTCAGCTGCACACTGACATCAACACCTGGCTATACTTCCTGCACCGCAGCTGACGGTAAAGGATTCACAAACGTGGTCATTAAATGTAATTAGAGCCAGACTTTATGGAGCAGGGAAACCATACCTTCCTCTTTGCATTGGCACTTGTCAGTATATACTTTAGAGAAGAGAGCTCAGATCAAACTTTAATGATATCTGTGATTTAGTGAGCGGATACCTCTTTTAAATGGACAGCAGATGTGCAGATACTGAGTGTCAAGTCCCTTATTTTCAAGGTAAGATCACTTTTGTGGATTTTGCTCATATAAGCAGTGGTACAATGCTGCAAGTGCCTTTACACATAAAAAAGTTAATGGATTGTACAGATCTTAGTTCAGTGGGTTTTTTTCCCTCCCTCTGCCTTCATGGTGGTGGTGATCAGCTCATGCAGAAAATATTCAATTCAGTTTTCTTTATATAACAACAATTACCTCAAGGCACTTTACACTGTGATGTAAAGATCCCACAATAATAGACAAAATCCCCAAATGTCAGACGATGCTCTATGAGCAAGCGCTTGGTGACAGTGGGATGGAAAAACTCCCTTTTAACAGGAAGCAGAACCAGGCTCAGGGGGGTGCAGCCATCTGCCCTGGCTAGCTGGAGGTGAGGGGAAGGAGACAAAGACACACTGTGGAAGAGAGCCAGGGATTAATAATGATTAATGATTAAATGCAGAGTGGTGTAAAACATGTTGCCTACCCCTCCTGCTCGTTTTCTTTAAGTGAAATAAGTTGTCTGAAACTAACTTCGTGGACAATGACCGTCACTCCAAAGGAGAATATGAATGGAATGGGGAACTCTTGTATTTGGTGTGGCCCTTCATTAAGAGAGACTGTTCTTGCTAGGATATCAATGTTGAAAGATATTATTTGAAAATGAGAAATGGCTCACTGAAAATATTTACATTAGAGATAGCTTCAGCCAAAACATGATATGCGCAAAGGTCAAAATGTGTGATGCTTTGTTGACCTGCCTGGGAAAAGCAGCTTTAATAAATAGGGCCCTGAGCCAATTAACTCTACCTGTAATGAACTTTATGGGGTTGTTTAACATGAACCTTTCCCATATTAACCATTCCACAAGTCCCAGAGGCCATTCCACTTTTAAAAAGTGGCAGCATTCAAGAGGAAAATCTGAACAAGAACCCCATTTCCTCTTTTTGGGTGCTTTTAATAAGCTACAGCAGTTGTTGTTTGGACCCTGAACAGAAGAGCTCAGAGGCGTTGGCCCTGCTGCGCACCTTCAGCACCAGTGGAGGAAATGGGCGGATGCTTTGGAGGGGTTCCTGAGGGACGCTGCACTTCCAAGTTTGCTGCATACATACATACATGACTGCCCTCTTTTGCTTTTTCTCCCTCTCCTACGAGCCCATACATGACCTTCCCCCAATCCCACAAATCAATGGGCCCTTTCACTGATCACTCTTCATAATCACCCACTGTTTGAGCCCACGGATATTTGGGGATGTGGAAAAAGAGAGAGCTTTAAGCTGCAGCTTTTCTGTTTAGTATTATTAGAGAGGGCTGAAGTGGCATGCATATGCTTCGATAAGGCGCTTGATCATAATAGACCATTCTAAGTCAAGTTAGCCCAGAACATATCCTGAGGAAGTTATTACTGAGCCTTACAGACAGCAGGCTCTAGGAGTGTGTCAAGCAGGGTTATAATGATATTGCTCCCATACGAGTTGTGTTGCTTTTCTTACTTCTTTCATTTTATCACCCTCTCGTTCTTTTTTTTTTTAAATTTTAACAGAAGTATATACCTGTACACTCACCAGTCACTGGATGTTACTCATACAAGGTTGGTCCTCCTTTTGCCTTCGGATATGCCTTAATTCTTCGTAGATTCAGCAACATGCTGGAAACTGGAGATTTTGGTCCATGACATGATAGCATTACATGATAGCATGACATGATAGCATTACATGATAGCATGACATGATAGCATGACATGATAGCATGACATGATAGCATGACATGATAGCATTACATGATAGCATTACATGATAGCATGACATGATAGCATGACATGATAGCATTACATGATAGCATGACATGATAGCATTACATGATAGCATTACATGATAGCATGACATGATAGCATTACATGATAGCATGACATGATAGCATGACATGATAGCATTACATGATAGCATGACATGATAGCATGACATGATAGCATTACATGATAGCATGACATGATAGCATTACATGATAGCATTACATGATAGCATGACACAGCTGATGCAGATTTGTTGTTTGCACAGCTCAAACTGAACAACAGGAAGGAGACTCATGAGACCAGGCAGCATTTTTATAACATGTTCTTCTGTTTTCCAATTTTGGTGAGCCTGTGAGTTTTGGACTCAGTTTCCTGTTCTTGGCTGACAGAAGAGGCACCCAGTGTGGTCGTCTGCTGCTGTGGCCCATCTGCTTCAATGCTCAACATATTATGTATTCAGAGATGCTCTTCTGCATAGCTTGGTTGAAATGAGTAGCTATTTGAGTAACTGTTGCCTTCCTAAGCAGTCTGTCCTTCTCCTCTGACATGAACAAGGCATTTTCACCCAGAGAACTGTCGCTCACTGGATATCTTCTCCTTTTTGGACCATTCTCTGTAAACCCTAGAGATGGTTTTGTGGGAGCAGTATTACACTTTCACACAGGCTTTACTTTTTAAGCCCTGTCCATCTTTTATACAGTAACTGAAAGCTCTAGTGATGAATTTACTAACAACACAAACACAGGGTGTACCATTGAACTGAGTGTGACATGCAGCAGTGAAGCCAGTGTGTTCCAAACACAGAACAGGAGCAAACCACGATACAGACACAGCAATACTTCTTGAGTCAAATTACGAAATGGCACTGGGTAGAGGCGTCATCATGCACGTCAACAAACCCCCTTTCTTCTCTAGGAAAGATGTCAGCGATTAGGGTGTTACCCTGGTCACACACTGTGTTTATGTAACCTTTTTGTTTCTGCACAATATCAGAGTCTCTGTTAGCCTGCAAACACAAATTCCCTTTGCTTTCTTTTCTCATTGTGTTAAATCATTCCAGACCTCACAGTATTTGCACGTTATTGCATATTTACGGTACTGTGCACAAGTCTTGAGCCACCTCTCATTTCTTTACATTTTGCTAGACAAATGGGAAATAAATGGAATGATTTATTCAAACGTGTGCAAGTTCACTAAGATCTGTATTCCATCCTCTGTCTGCTTTCCTGGGTATTTGGCTGCCAGTTTAATCTTCTGCTTTCCATGCTGTCAAACTCAAAGCTCACATCACTGCTGTAGTCCAGCCATCTTTCTTATTGAAATACAGTAAATAAGGAAAAACAGAGTTTGTACAATTCTAACAAGACTCAAAGTCAATATTTGGTATGATCGCCTTTATTAATTCTCTCTCTGGACCCCCTCGGTACATATTGACAGCAGTCTGAACCAAAACAGTCAAATTCAGATTCATCAGACCCGTTGCCACTCATTTTTAGTCCAGTTCTTGTATAATGAGACACACCTCAGCCTTTTCTCTCTGCTGGCTCCTTGACAGCCACCCTTTCACTGAGACCATTTCTGATGAGGCTTCAGTGAAGAGCAGATGGATCAGCTGAAGGGTCAGAGACTATTATTGTATGCCTGTATGCCTATTGTTGGCATATCGTTGGCATTTTTCATCGGTTCAACAACAAAAATGGGAACAAATAATGTATTTTTGTGACAGGTTGCCATTAACAAAGATTGAAAAAATTGAAAATATGTTCTTATATAAATTCTGAGTCACTGGAAGCAAATATAAAGAAATGAGAGGCGGCTCATGTTGGCACCCGACTGTGGCATGGAAACGTCTGGTTATAATATCCATTATTGTGAAAAGATAAATGTGCAAAGGATGAGTTCATGTCCAAGAGGCGTAAAGTTAAAGATGACACGTTTCAAGCCAGACCGCGGGGTAGCGCTTTGTAGACTTTGAGTTGGTTTTTTTGGGATCATTATCTTGTTGTAGAACATCTTTTCATCTTTTTTTGTTTTGTTTTTTATCACAGAATTTGATATTTACTTCTCTTCAAAGTATCCCCCATGCCTCTGTCTGTTACACAAGCACTATCAATCCGCCTTCTCTTAATGAAATTCTGCACCTTTTCATACCTTTAGCCAAAAGGTCCTATTTCGACTTCATCCACAGGACTTTTCAAAATGCATCTGGCTCTTTTACATGCAAATGTCTGACCATGAATTCTGACCGTGAGCGTCATGTTTATGCAGGTGTTGCTGCACAGCAGATCGGCACACCACTACTGAAAGGTCTGCTAACCCTTCGGCAAAAGTGCTTTGCAATCAAATGCGGCTTTGATTTCCCTTTTTAGCAAATCTCCCAAGCAGCTGTCGTTAAAAGTTTCCCTGGGCTTCAACTAAAATTCCTTTCATATGTTCAAAGCCTTCCCCTTCTTTGGGAGCATTAATTAATTTCCTTCATTTTTAGAGTGATGAGCAGGTTCTTAAAGGAGCGATTCTGAGTGCTGCAATATGGTTTGCAAAATGACATAAACCTTTGCTTTGCAAAAGTCTGTCTTCTTTAACTGCAACCCATGCATTGTCAAAAGCTTTCCTCTAATATCTCAGTTTATTTTATTTGTAAGGTAGCCTTTAACAGCACACATTTACATACAGCGCTAGGAATGGGCCGTTCTTTGATCAGCTCTTTCTTTCGAAATTCCAGGCAAAATCTGCAAAACAAAGGCCTTTTCTCCCTGCGTTCTCCTGCCTCTCACATGTCTCGAGCTCTGGCAGCGTGTTGGGAAATGAAAACACCTCCTCAGTCCAAATCTCTTCTCTAAACAAGAGGTACGTCAGAGATAAATGACACATTTTACCTTGTTTGCCTCGGCATGTCTAAACAGCTTCATCTGACTGGGGCGCACCGTAGGCCTGTTCCCCTCGATAACAAGCATGAATTGTTGGTTCCACTTTCCTCTGCGCTGCCAAATAATCCTCACTAATGATACTGTGTAATCTGCAAAATATATGTTTGCTGTTAAGCGTATTGCACAGAGCGGGGATCTTCTTGTGCAAACTTTTCTTTAAAGTGTAACCGCACCCTCTGTGTACATGTTATAATGATGAGAGATAAAGTTTCTGTTTGTTTGCTTTACTTCCTCTTTTTAAGCCCAGATTTCTCAGCTGTAGTCTGTGTTTTCACACTAGCGAGATGGATAAGGAGGGAAGACATTTCTACAGAAGTTTCATAAAACTTGAAGAGGAGCTGAAACACCGTCACGCATGCTGAGTAACTGTAGAAGAACATTTCTATAGTGTGTCTGTGAGAAAGGTCAGTGAAAGCAGAGTCCTATTTTTAGCTGTCCTTTTCAAAGGAGACTTGAATCCTTAATGCTATTCTGTTCATGCTCTTTGGGGCCAATGAGCTAGCCACTGCTGAACAGGAGCACAAATTATGAGATCATCAATCACAGCTGGAAACCTCAAGTGTCCAAATACTATGCAAAGGGCAGAAAGAACTCTGTTTCCTACCTGCAGGGCAGATTTATTTTCTTCCGTGGAAAGCGGATTAAGGGCATGTATGGTGGGTGTTTCGGGTGTGTCGTAGAGTTTTTTTTTCTTCTTTTTGCAGTAAGATATTATGAGCAGTCAGCATAAATGTGAGGCCACACACAGAAACACTCGTGCCGTGGATGCTGAGCTGTCTTAAAGGACGGGTTCCATGCAGACTGCAGATCTGCAGATCTCTACAGTCTTTGAGAAGAGTTCCATTGAATTTAGTGCATATACATTTAGTGGAGATGCTGCTAGTTTTGTTGACAGTCTGGCAACTTGTAGCCACACTAGCAAAGGCAAAACCAGTCTGTGGTTCTGATAAATTACTCAGCAGCAGCTGGACAGACTGAAAAGCAATCTGATGCACACATCGTGTTGCCCCGGCTTCCTCTACTACCATCGTCAGGCTGACAGTTTTGTGGTATTTAGTGAGAACATAACACAGTTTGGAACAAACATTATTGTTCTTTGTAATCCTGAGCAGATTTTTTAAAGAAGTTTATTTTATCTTTTTATTTTGTTAGAGGTTTCTTCTTCTTTGCAGTGTCCATTACACTGCAGAAAATCAATGATCTGGATGAAAACCAGGAGTCAAAAAATTATGAAAACAGTCCAGCAAGCGAGGTCTTCCAGCTATTTGCGAAGAAGTTTCTGGGCTCACTGACAATCATTTCAAATTCAAAACAATATGAAAGAGTAAGCTGTTTGTTATTTGTGCGGCACGTGGCGGTAATGTGACCTGCCTTCACAAGATTGCAGGAAAACTGCAGCTGCCTGTTCATTTGCACATGAGATTCAAAGGAGCACGTGCAGCTTCAGTGAGCCTTTCAACATGTACAGTCTGGTCTCTGAAAGCAGGCACGCTAACCATTTACCCAAATATTTACTATTAAAAAGGTTATAAACCGAATGCAGATCTAAGAGAGACCTTTGACTAACTGACCCGTTACTATACATATATACAGTATTAACGTTTTTGTGTGTGTGCGTGCGTGTGTGTGTGTGTGTGTGTGTGTGAGAGAGAGAGAGAGAGAACCCTATCAGATCAATGGTGGTCTGTTTACACTGCTGCAGCACCAAAAGACCATTCAGTTGTCAAAATAAAACCTGTGGAAGTGAACTATGGGTCAGTGAGTTGGTTTATTAGTGTGGTTTATGTAGAGGAGTAGGCCACCTTTAATGTGCACAAGGTACACAGAAGTGCAAACTTTAATGGGCATCACGGTTCTCTGAAGAAGCATTTTAGTCATAGACCCCATATAAAATATGGAGGTAGACACTGTGACGTCACTTATTGGTTTCTGGATTCCACAGTTTGAATCTTCACTGTTAGCATTTTAGCCATCCCCATTGGTTTTTAGGAACCAGAAGGTATGTATTTAGATGAAGGGTTGATGTGAGGATTACTAGCAAGCTTGGTTAGCAAGCTGAATCCAAAAACTGTACATGTGCAATTCATAGATATCAGCTGCTGTTACTAAGTGCTGTCCATGCTGCAAAAGGCATCCAGTACAAAGTGGGGTTCAGTTCAGCGAGTCAGTTACACCTGTCAATCAAAAATCAAAACAGGTGAGTTGAAAAAATTTTACTCACCCAGCAGATGTTATGAAGAGAAATTCAGGTATAGAAGCCCGAAACATTTTATCCACCAGACTGCAAATGAATTAATTTCAAAACTGAAGTTGGGCGTTTTAACATGGGAGTCTATGAGGATTGACTCGCTTTTGGAGTCAGCCTCGAGTGGCCACTGGAGGAACTGCAGTTTCCAGCATTCCAAGCATTCAGACTTCTTTGTGTTGGTAGGAAACAAAGCTTTGTGCTGCTTTAATTTTATTTCTAAGAAAAGGAAATCACCAACAGTCTGTTAAATTACAATATACAGAATGAGTGATGACAAATATTTGCTTAAGGATCAAAGCCACTAAAGAGGCCTGTCTCCTCAAAACTTTGTGTATGCCTTTAAGAACCACACCCATATGCTGGTTTACTACTGTAAAGGTTTGCAGCATCTGATCCGGAGCACCCAGATGCACCAATAACCATCCATCTACTAGTCACAGCTCAAAGGGAATGCTTCCTGTGAGCACAAAAGAACTTTGTCCCCACAGTGCAGCCCTGACCAGAAATATCATTCACTGCTTTTCTGTTTGCAACAGACAAAGCTGGGAGCATGACACCCACCCCACCCTCCCATCCCACCACCATCCCACCACCATCCCAGTGTTTTCTCCTCCTCTTCTTTGACCTTTGACCTTGAATTCAACTGAAAACAGAAACATTTACTGTGTGCCTTTGTCTTACTGTGTTCAGATGATAACAGCGGTCACAGTTTGTTATAGTGTTGAGTCGCCTCCAAAATATACAATTATAATTATGCAAGATGCAATCCTGCAAACAGATTTGTTCTTAAGTGGCACCTTTGAGAAGTTCAGGAGAAGCCACGGCTTTCACTAGCTTTCCTCCTGCTTAGAGTTTTCTCTGAGGCACAAATATAATTCACAAACAAGTTCATGAGCCTGCAGGTTTCATGTTGTATTGCTCTACACTCTAATATTCTGGAGTCTAATATAAAAACTTGATCCAGCCGTCTTAGCTAATTAGTGGCCAATTTCAAACCTTACACTTATTTCAAAAACTCTCGAAAGAGTGTGTGATCATTTGCAAAGGAATGGCCTATTTGAAGAGTTTCACTAAGGTTTCTGAATTCATTATAGCACTGAAACAGAGACTAGAATATGCTATTGGTATGAAAGGAAATGCACTGCAGTGCTTTGATTCATTGCTATCTTATAGACTTGTTCATGTAAATGGGGAATCTTGTAGTCATGGAGTTCCACAGGGGTCTGTGCTGGGTCCAGCAGTTTTTACATTATACATGCTTCCCTTAAGCAATATTATTGGAAAACACTGTATACATTTTCATGGCAAGTTATTGATGTGTGTCATCTGAAGCAAGAATGAAACACACTTCACTCTCAAACTGCACTTACGGCTCCTAGATTTTTAAAAAAAAAAGTAGAATGGGAGCCAGAGGATGTGAGAGCTAGACACCCTCTTTACTTTCAAGATTAGACTCAAAACTTTTCTTTGTGATAAAGTTTATAACAGGATAGCGTGACCCTCAACCATCCCTTAGTTATGCTGCTACAATTCACGTCATACAGCATCATGCACTTTTTTCTCCACTCACCTCTTTTCACTCCCACATGTTTATATACCACTGCAGCATGTCATTACATTTGTATCCTCCATCTCCTTAGTCTGTGTTTTGTCCTGTCTCCCTGTGCCCCGGTGCACTTTTTTCTTTTTTCCCCTGCAGATGAGTCTCATTCTTCCTGTTAAGAGTGAGGTTTTTTTCCCACCATTGCAGTGCTTGCTCATGTGTGTGGAGGGGGGTGCAGTAGAGTTTTTACCTTACTGTATAAAGGCTTGAGGTGGCAGCTGTTGTGATTTGGTGCCATATGAATAAACCTGAATTGAAAGTGAATCATGACAGGAGCAGTTTATTCTAACTTTGCCCAGTTTGGTGCAGTGGAGCCACTTGTATGAAAGAAGCCTCACAGAAATTTTTTTTCAAAACGAATAATAGACTTTATAGTTTAACATTTGCACCTGCACCAACATCTGTCCCACGCAAGCAAAGATGGTTGTATGAAATATCTGAGTTGAGCAAATATTTAATCCTGTGTTCAGTGTGCACAGTTTGCTATTGTAAGCCTGCATTTACATCACACTGATACAGAAAATCATTGTGTCATAGCTGAACTTTACCTCCACAACACCCAGTGCAAACTACTGTACGTTACCAAAGAGTCAGCCACACCATGACCATGACCATGACCATGACCATGACCATGACCGTTCAACTGCATGTGCAAAGAGCAGCCCGACTGTGTGGAACGACCCACAAATGTTTGCCTGCTACTAAATTTAGAATAACTTTGTGTTGAGATGCACTTTGAAGCAGGTGGGCAGGTCAGAGTGTTAGTTCAGTTTATGAACATTTGACCTTTGGGCCAGCAGACAATTAGTTGAATTTTTTTGAGCAGTTTTGTTGTTAAAAATTCCAGTGTGGTCTGTTTATTTTTAAAAAACTGTGTTGTGTTTCCCACATCTATTAACCTGTTTCACCCTGGACAGGGTTGCAAGGGGTTGGAGTCTATGCAAGCTAACGCGGGGTGAAAACCTGAGCAGGTTTCAGGCCATAACCGGGATAACCATGATGATCAGTCTTAAACTTAGAATCATCAACATCAGGTTTGATGCACCGAGTGTTTGCTTTCATTCACCTCTTTTTACTCTGTTTATACCTTATTGTGCATTTTCTCATTACTTATTAATAATCCCTCTCTCTCTTCCACAGCATGTCTTCTGTCCTGTCTCTCTCTCCTCAGCCCCAGCTGATCGCGGCAGATGACCCCCCCTCCCTGAGCCTGGTTCTGCTGGAGGTTTCTTCCTGTTAAAAGGGAGTTTTTCCTTCCCACTGTCACCAAGTGCTGCTCATAGGGGGTCGTTTTGATTGTTGGGTTTAATCTGTAACTATTGTAAGGTCTTTACCTTACAATAAAAAACGCCTTGATGCAACTATTTGTTGTGATTCGACACTGTATAAATAAAATTGAATTGAATTGAATGAATTCTC
>VOQJ01046957.1:13865-43837 GCA_015052665.1 Apistogramma diplotaenia | reverse complement strand
TTTACTGATGAATCACTTATCTAAAATAAACTTTTGTATTCACTGAGCTACCTGCAGCACAATCTGCGTCAGGACGCGCAACAAACCCCGTCATGTGGTTTTTTAGCACAAGCGGAAAAAGTCAAACAAACCAAACGTGTAATCGGTCGGTTTGGATCGAGAATGAAAAACATCAGTAATGATCTTAAGCAAAAGTTCTAAAGGTGGTTCTTCATGCTGCTGAATCGTGGGCTGTACTTCGTTTTTGTTAAGCTAATAATGGCGTAGTATAATATGTCATGTGTTGTTGCTCATCTGAAGTTATATTTAAATAATTTTAGGACCTGGCAAGAAGATGTACTCTTTTTCCTTACACCAAAACTGTAGCCTGGACCTCAGTGTTCCTGCGTGGCAGCAAGCTTCGAGTCTTCAAGGTGGTTAGGGTAAATCTATAGATATTAGTAATATTGAAAGTGCTGCAGAGGAGAGTGCTTGGCAATGTATCACAGTGAAGTTGGGTGAAGGGCAGAGCAAGGTGCCATGGTGACAGGATCACTGCTGTCCCCTGCTGTGGGACACCGAGAGGATGTGCTCGCTCTGTAATGATCCTGCACGGGAGAATCTGAAAACACATTAGCTGCGAGCACGTCTGAGCACTCGGTGGTGATTCTTTAGTGGAATCAAAATAGAAAAGCGCATGAGGCGTGAAACAAAAACACCATTTGTCTCGCTAATTAATGCACTGCAACATAAAGTCACCATCCTCATGCCTCCAAAGCGCACGTGCTAAAGGAGGGTTTTTCTCTCGTGGAGCATGAGCGCGGCTGAGAAACAGGCAAGAGCCAAAAATAGACCTACTCATACAATATTCAGATACATTGTGCAGCTATTTATAGCCCTCCCTTGACTCCAGAATTAGGTTATTTGGGGTTTATTATATAATTAACAGCCCCGTAAAGCAGCTGCGTCTGCTAAAACCTATGAAATAACATAATTTAAATTGCCTAATTATAGATGCAAAAAAAAAAATCAGTCTCATTAGGGGGAGAGGGCACTGATGGAGCTGAGGTAATCACATGCAAGATTATGAGTGGGCATGTGCAGCAATGTGCTTAGAGGTCCTGTACTCTCTGCTGTAAAATGCATGTCAAGGGAGTTCATACATATTTTATCATACGGCTCTGCGCGCCTATCGCACATCTCACTGTATGAAATAGGACTTGCTGTGTATGATGACACCGACTTTCATATCAGCAGAGGTTTAAACATAAACATAAACACAGAAAGCAGAAAAAGCAAACGACAGTCAATTAACTTTTCATGGCAACATAATGGAGCACAGAAGGCAATCAGTGAAAATAATGATGCAGTAAATGTTTTCCCAGCACCAGACAAACCAGTCGATGCGACGCAGAAAACGCCTGACACCAGCCGACCGCAGGGAAGCAGCAGCAGCAGCGTTTGGTGAAAGTCTGCGTGGATCTGCTCCGCGTGAACGGCTGGGCCGAGCGCTGAAACGGCTCCTCGTAAAGAGGCCGACTCTGAAGGATTCGAACAAATTTGTGGCTGCATCAACTTGATGTGCAGCGATAGTAAAAGAGCCACTGTGGTATGTTTTTCCACAGTGTTAAATCTGATATTGCTGTGTGAGTTTAGTCAGAAGTGTTGAATTGCATGTGTTGTTTGTTTGTTTGTTTTTCAGATAGGCATTAAGTAGATTTATAATCTGGAGCAGGTTATATAATTAAAATATATTATACACACAACTTTATAATTAATAGTCATTGATTTTCTCTCGTTTTTGTAAACGAGTTTAAATTGCTGTGTTTTATACTCACGTGACAAAGATGGTGATGAGAAGTTTAAAAATAGAATAATTAAATTCATGTTTATGGCACTCTTTTTTTAATTTCGTTTCCAATTACAGTTTAACAACAGTAGCTTAACACAGCATAATTAAGCAGTGAGACACAGCAGTAATCAGCTGATTTAATCAAGTGTAACTGAAGCCGCAGCCACGTGGCATCGCTATAGAAATGAGTCAAACCAGACTTTCCCTCAGTGTTCAGGTGGTGACCTTCTGGGTTGATGTTGCAGATTGTCGCACCGGATCTAACCTCGGTTTCCTCACGAGTGTTACGCAATCGCTTACAATACATAAACGCACATGTAACGGAAACATTAGCAGGATGCGCGTCGCTCACTCTGTTCACACCATCGGGACTTTGTGCCGTGGAATCAAAGCAGACATGTGTTAGTGGTGCTGTCATCAGCTGAGCTGGCACAGCGTAAAAGCTCAGAGGCAAAACAGGAGCCAGGTGCTGTGGTGCGTTTAGGTGAGGCTGTTTTTCTGTCCCACAATGCATCTCATTGCTTTCTCTGATAATGTCAAGCTGCATATTTTAATTGTAATTTTAATCCGTATCATTTCTGTACATTCTCCAGCATGCTAGAGATTCTGTGAGTGGAGGAGTGAGGCCTACTGGAGACACCTTGTATAACTCCAGCCACTGGGATCTGGGCAGTGCCTTCTTCTTCGCTGGAACTGTCATTACAACTATAGGTAAATGTATTAATAATACTCTTTTTAATACTCTAAAACAAGATAAATCTGCTGTTGCTGGCAGTCTGTGCAGCTTCCAGTCCACCTGTGAACCATCAGAATCCATTTGAAACCCATCCTGCATTAAGGTCACATTACCTGGATGAATTTTAACAATCGTGCAGACTGAGGCAAACCCCACCAACCCTCAGAAATGCACAGGGGATTTTGGATGGTGTCTGAAAAGATGCAATAACATGCAAGAAGGAAAAGTTTCTGATGGTGATGAAACTAAATGGCCTTTTGTTTCTGCTGATTGTCAGATATCACTCATTGCTAATGCCTTGCCTTGTCATTCTTAGGGATATTTGAAAGGGGGGGGGCATTCATTAGAATTTAGTCTGATGTCATTCTATTGAAGACGTATTGTAGGTGGGATGTGAGTCATTATGCAGCGCGTGAGACAGACGCTGCTGTGTGAATGGTCTCATTTTGCCCTTTGTTGCTTTTTAAAGAGAAAATTATTTGTGACTCACTGAAATTCTTTAAAAAATGAAAGTGAAATGTTTTTGGGTTCCTGGCTTTGATCCGAGGGAAGCTTTTGACACACAATGACAACATCAAAGCTGAGTGATTACTGCTCACATTCCCTCGATCAGCTGCAGGTATCATCCTTTAACCTGGCATTGTGGCTCAGTGTAGAAGTGTAATTAACAGCTCGGCTTTCAGGAGCTGTTAATTACTGTTTCTGAAAGATCGACACATAAACAACACAAAAATAGAAACTATACATGAAATTCTGTTTGACTGGTTTACCGGGTTGTTTGGTTAACTGTGTGCAACACTAACCACTGTTAAAGACACCTCTTCCTTCTGAAATGTGCAAAAGTCTTGTGCCACCACTCAAGATGATCCCACACTGCTTCACTACATTGAGGTCTGGGCTTTGGGCCCATCACTCATAGTGTACCATTGTGAGTTTCTCTCTCCGGGTGTGCTCTCACTGCATTAGCAGAGTGTCATGCTGAAAAACAAAGCTGGGGCGTTTCACGGTGGATAAAATCTGACTGTGCTTTTCTACATTCATAATTCCATCACAGGCTGAAACGCAGCCCCGTAGATTTGAGCTAAAACTCCATAAAACCTGCTGGCACACATTTTCAGTCCAGTTCTTTGGCTTCTTCCACCTTCCCTTGAAAGCACACTATAAAGAAATGAGGGCTGTCTCAAAACCGCATGTCCTCCCACATATACCCACATATTACTTCTGTTAATTAAAGGCAAAAAGTGCTACACCAAGGAAACATATGCATTTCTGGGTAAAATATTTAGTCATTCGTGTCTGATGTCTCACTAGTGCTCCTTCATTGTGCCTCCCTGAATCATAGGATGTCATTATTAATGCAATTTTCTTTAAGGGAAATCTAATTATTGCCTTACTTGCCTCAGGCCCTGCTCCTGGAACTAAAAGGTATTACATAAGGGCTTGAATTGATTATGTTGCATAAGCAGATCTTGATTGTCTTCTGCTTCTCATCGTACCGCTCCACTCTTCACAGCCCTGCTTTGCATGTTTGTTTTTTGACCTTCGTGTCCCATTTCTTCTCCCCTCCTCCTCCTCCTCCTCCTCCTCACTGTGCTTCCGATTGTTCGACAGGTTACGGAAACATAGCTCCGAGCACGGAAGGCGGGAAAATCTTTTGCATCCTTTATGCCATATTTGGCATCCCTCTCTTCGGCTTCTTGTTGGCGGGGATCGGAGACCAGCTGGGGACCATCTTTGTAAAAAGTGTCTTAAGAGTTGAGAAGATATTCAGGGTGAGATACAAGAAACACACTGAGACATTTTTCCTTTGTTTGTTGTGTAAAAAAATCCAAGTTTTATTTTAGAATTGAGTTTTTTTAAATTCATATCCTGTCATCAATGAGATACGTCTCTTTTTTGTTTCACTGTCTGTTGCGGATCACACGTCACATCCTCGTTTGGATCGCTTGTATTTGTTCTTTGCAGCAAAAACACAAGCAGATCAGCCAGACGAAAATCAGGGTGACGTCGGTCATCCTCTTCATCCTGGCCGGCTGCATCGTCTTCGTCACCATCCCCGCAGTCATATTCAAACACATTGAGGGCTGGACCACGCTGGATGCCATCTACTTTGTTGTGATCACTCTTACAACAGTGGGAATAGGAGACTATGTGGCAGGTAGTGTTATGCTGCACTGTTCTGACACCGTGAGCTGTTGTGCTGTGGGTTATTTCTGACCACACCAGCGTTTTCCTTCCCCTCCAGGTGGGAACCGTAAGATCGACTACATGAAGTGGTACAAGCCTCTGGTGTGGTTTTGGATCCTTGTGGGTTTAGCGTACTTTGCAGCTGTCCTCAGCATGATTGGAGACTGGCTTCGAGTACTGTCTAAAAAGACCAAAGAGGAGGTGAGGCTGATTATATGGGTGTATTATTATTATCATTATTATTATTATTATTATAGAACACGCTGCTGCATTTCCTCTCTGCTCTTGGTCCGTGACAAGGTTCAGAGGAGGCCTGCTTGAGAAGTATTTTATAGAGATTTAAGAACTAACCATAAGGTTGTTTGCATGGATGCTGGTGAGCAGAGCGATCACAAGGAGCTCTTCGGTGCAGCACCGTGTGGCTCGTTTTCACCATCCACTCTCCATCCAGTCAACGATTACTCACTTCTGCATCAGACTGTAAGCCCAAACGGGTTTGGGTCGAGTTACCGATGGAAGGTCCTCTCTGCAGGCTCTCGCTCAGCAGTGAAACTCTGAGAATCCCTGATTCATGTAAACATTTAATAATGGCATCGGTATTTCATTCGTGGCGTATATGTCAGAAGATAAGGAATAACATAACAGGACACCTTTGGAATTACAAATAGGCTGTAAGTGGCAGGAGGACTTCACCTGTAAAAGACATATTTGTTCTGTGATCACTTTTCTAATGATGTTTTTACAATAGTAGATGTTTGTGCTTTTTTAATATTCTGCTGTACTGACTGTTATAATTGTTTCTGATCCTTTACTCATCGCACTGCTTCACAGGTTGGGGAGTTTAAAGCTCACGCTGCTGAGTGGAAGGCAAATGTCCGAGCAGAGTTTCGTGAAACTCGGCGGCGTCTGAGTGTCGAGATCCACGACAAGCTCCAGCGGGCCGCCACCATCCGCAGCATGGAGCGCCGCCAGCTTGGCTTGGAGCAGCGAGCTCACTCCCTTGACATGCTGTCACCAGAGAAACGGGCGATGTTCGCCAGTCTGGATGCGAGCCGTTTCAAGACATCCTCCCAGGAGAGCATTGACAGCAAACTGAACAACTTGAGGCTGAAGGGGGCCTGCGAGCCGTACGACCATCAGGGGAACGAGCAAACGCAAGAGACGGCATCTTCTTCAGAGGAGAACCTCTTCAACCTACGGTTCGGATCGCTCAGCAAGCTGGCCAGGCGCAACAGGAACCGCGAACTGCGACGGAACATACCTGAAGATGTTCGGCGGGCGAGTTTAGGCATAAACAATGGCAGTGCCATGCTCGGGGAGGAGAGGACGGAGGAAGAGGAAGAAGAAGAAGACGGGGAGCCCGATGAGGAAAACAGAGAAAGAAAAGAGGGAAACACCAGTCTGACAAACCTCTCACAGTACACAGTGGAGCGCTCCAAGCTGAATGGGTTCACATCGGCACTAGCCAAAGACAGAGAGAATGATTAAGCATTGAGTGGACAAACATCCACAGACGAGGCGTGTTGAGACGGACAGAGTGAAAGAAGCTCAGACTGAGAGAGCGCACAGGCCTTTGACATGTCAAGAAACGTGCCTTTCTGTTTCCTATGCTTCGATTGCACCTGCTCCCAGGAGGTGGTGCCATAGCTATGGGAAGAAAACGCGTTGCCAAAAATGAATAAAACTAAAGGTGCAGAAGAGGGTGGAGTAGAAATACCTCATTGAGATGTTGCTGTAAAATAGGCTGCTGAACAACTTTAACTTGCACAGCTCTGCTGTCTTTTCAGCCCTCGAGGCTCTTAGGAGACACTGACCATCTGTTCATGCTGAATCTTATTTTTTTACCAATGTGGGCAGGACAGCTGGAGAGCCAGATTCATGCCACTCATCTTCAGTAATGTTATTGATCTATGCTTTGTCATCTCATACTCCGTGGGTGTATTTTTAGCCCGACAGCATGCCACAAAGTGACTTTAACATTTAACGAATCGAGGGGGGAGGTTTTGTTTTTGCTGGATCAACAGGCAGTATTTACCCTGATAACATATAGAACTGTTGCTACGTTATATCTGGCTTGGAAAATGCGGCCTGATGCTAAAAGCTACAATAGGCCGAGAGCTTGAAAAACTATGTGCGGCGCATGGTAACGAAAATAGGACTGTAATCGTTCGTCGCTGGCAAAAAAATAGGCGAAAAGCTTGGACCTGCAGCTTTCACAATGAGAGAAATATACTTCCTTCATCTCTGTAATGACTGTCACATCTTCACCAACAGTCAGTAATAAACATTTTTTATGACATTCACATAATCACAAGCATTTAAACTGATGAATGTGATGCTGTTCATTTGCATTCACCAAGCATGTTTACATGTGTTTGCTCTTTTCTATCAGCCTGAGTTGTATTTTTCATGGAACTGTAAAATATACTAAACATGCTCCTCTTTTTGTATATCTTTTTTTAACAACACAACTGACACTGACTGACTCAAAGCATCTGAACACTGCAGTGTGTGAGGAGTGGGAGTGGGAGTGGGAGTGGCTTTGTGTATTTCTTAGAGGTTTCAGACCATTTTAACTTTATTTGCTTTCTGCAAACATTCACTGGCACTGAAAAACGCCTTTTAATTTCGCATTTAATTAAGTGTAACACTGTCGTGCTTTGCATGTGTTCCTCAAAGTGAACAGCGCACACACATACAAACACACACACATCAGTAGCTTAACTGATGGCATTGACCTCTCCATGACCCTAACCTGTGACACTGAGCGGCTGTTTGTTGTGTACAGTTTATGTTGTCACAGTAAATGTAGTGAGTGCCTTTTTAAACAAAATAAATGGGACTAAAACAGCTTTTTCTTTCTGTAACTCACAAAGAATCAGTAACAGAAGCATAAAGCAGAGCCTGACTGGTTTATCTGTGATTTATTGGCCTTTCGCTGATCCGTATTGGAGTTTATGACTATATGAACACTGAATAAGGAAAGAAAAACGGGAGAAACACCTTCCAACCATGTTGTGTTGATGTTGCACAGTTTGTCCAACAGAGGGCACTCTGCAACTTCCCTGTTGACCTGCAGCATGTTTTAGAAAACCACGAACGCAACAACCAGCTGATCTGAGCAGACTTACTATGTTAAATCTGTTTATGTTTAAAGTGTCTTAAAGGAAAACACAGCTGATATGCTGGAAAAGAAGATTTTAAAATCACCTAATATCGATATTGGTCTTAAAAATCGATCGGTCGGGCTCTGGCTTTAAAGGTAGCCGGGCTCTCCCTGTTCAGCTGCAGAACGCCTGGAGATGCAACATATTCTTCTGTGGTCACTATAGCTAATAAACCTCACTTCAAAGGTTTTGCACCACACAAAAACAAAAAACAGCACATAACTAAACCTGAAGCTGTCAGCTTAATGGAACAAAGATAAAGCTTGAAATGTGAAAATCAATCCTCTTAAAAAATAAGTCAGTGAGACTGTTAGTATCTGGACTTAGAACTATTCTTATTTCCATTCAACACTTAAGTGTTTTTTAAGTTTAATAACATACAGCTCATACAGCCATACAATCATTTCTCGTTTTAAACAGGTTTCTGACAGGTGATCTAATCAAATACTGAGTGAAAAGAAATGCAAAGAAGTGCTGTGGAGACAAGTCAGCAAAGAAAGGATTTAACTGCACTGAGCAGCTTCTCTGTGGAGCTTTCCTTCTTCCTGCTCCACTCTGTGTCTCTCTGTCCTCTTATCTCACACGATGCACCACCAGCAGATTTTAATCTCACTGTTCAATATTATGTGTCATTCATTCAAATAATCAATCAGAGTCCTTTATATTGCTGAGGCTGGTACAGAATTTGTTCCAGAATGACACGGGGAACGCCTCTGAGTTATTAGAATATTAGTAAAAGTGTGATCATTTGTACACATGCTCGTAGCTCTGGTACGATGACCTGAAGTGGGGACTGCAGCTGTAAGCTCAAGTTACTGTGCTGAGTCACACTTGGAAAACTGCAGAAATGAACAGCAAATACAACAAGTCGAAGGTAATTTTGCACTGAATCAGATCGTTCGCTATAATCAAAATGACTGTCTCTGCATGTTTGTGACACTTAGACAAACACGTGCACCCTTCATCTGTCTGACAATCTGATATCTTCCTGTTCAGGAGTTCTCCGTTTGATGCTCACAGGTGTTGGCAGTGTTCTCCTAAAACTGGACGGGGAGATCGGCGCTGTGATGATACTTACATCTGGCCCTCAGAACAAGGTTGTGGGCATGTTTGACTTTCATGGCTATTGAACTGATATTCGATTTGTCACATTTATGGCTCAGAGTCAAACAGTCATGATGCTGTTTAATTAAGTGCCATCATAACTGACTTCTCAAAAAGCACTTCAACACATAGAGAGCACGAGAGCATAAAGACATAATGTTATGTAAATGTCATGGTTAAACATTAAGCAGCAACCACCCCCCCCCCCAACACCTCTGTGAAACATGTGGCTCCATAAACTACCTCATTTCCTCTTCTGCACCACCTTTAATGGCCACTTGAGGGCACAGTCAAGGTTAAATTCATCCATCCAATCCATTTTCCTGTGCCTGTCCTTTTCAGGGTCATCCTTTCCCCCCTAACTGATGTCATCCATCAGCGTTAGAGCCCGTACGAATGACCATGCGAGCATGTGTGTCCCACACATCCTTATCTCAGCAAGGGTAAGAAATGTGAGGATAAAGGGCAGAAACAAACTCACGCTTTTGTAAACAGGTCAGGAAGACAGATTATAAGAGAAAATCCCATTTACACATGTTGAAAATGACCGTGAATCATCCATGATGTCAGAATCAGGGAGGTCAACACTTTCACTTTCATGTATGAAGCAAATCTGAGGTCGAAACTTCAGCTTTTCTCCAACAGAAACTGGATTTGAATTCTTTCTTGCCGCATAATGCAGAAGAGCAGCTGCATGTCACAGATGTCACATGACTGCAGCTAAAACATCTACCTTCAATGATAGTAATAACATTTCTTTCTCCGGTTTCAACATCTGCTCTGACAAAAGGGAAAACGCCTGATAGTGAGAAGCCTACAAATTATAAGAATTATACTGCAAATTTTCCAACATTCACAACAACATTTGATTCTATCTTGCCTGCAAGCTTTGTGGGGTTATTTCCAGAACAAATGGTTGCGAGGAAGAAAGAAGTGTGAAAGCACTGAAAGCGACAGGAAGGATGACAACGAAGAAATGATGGCGGGAGTGGCAGACAGGGCCTGGAGGAGCAACATGTAATGGGAGAGACATGTGGAATCGACATAACTTATATGGCAACTGGGATAATGAAGTGACGTTTAATATGATGTCATTTATGCCAGCCAAGACAAAAAAAAAGATATTGCTGCAGATTCGTCAGCTGCACATCCATGATGAGACTCTCCTGTTTCATCACATCCCAAAGGTGAGATGTGGTGACTGTGGAGGCCATTTGAGTACAGTGAACTCAGCAACTGTCAAACTCAAAAAAGCATTAACATGGGCACACTGTGGTCATAAGGGATGGACATGGTCAGCAAAAACATGCAGGTAGGCTGCAATGAAACAGCTTAGCTTAGGTCAACTTTTGACTACCATTTGAGCATAGCTGCAGAAATCAAGATTCATCAGACCAGGCAATGTTTTTCCAATGTTCTGTTGTCCAGTCACTTTGCTGAGCTGAGAGGAGAAGCACCTGCTGTGCTCTTCTGCTGCTGTAGCTTCAAGGTTCCACATGCTGTGCGTTCAAAGACGCATGACTTCATTGTAACGAGTGGTTACTTGAGTTACTGTGGCCTTACTTTTAACTCGAGTCAGTCCTCTAGCATCAACGAGGCATTTCCACCCAGAGGACTGCTTCTCCCTGGAAATGTGGGAAAATCCCAGTAGATCAGCAGCTGCTGAAGAACTCAGACCAGCCCATCAGGTACCACGAACAACAGACCGTCTCGATGCTGTTTGAACTTCAGCAGACTGTCTCGGCCGTGTCTAAATGTCTGAGTGTACTGAATCGCTGCCATGTGGATGACTGTTTAGATAACTGCACTAATGAGCAGTTGAACAGCTGTACCTAATGAAGTGGCTGGTATTGGATTTTGGAGCCCTGACACTTTTGATGCTCTTCACTTCTTTTCTATTGACTAAAGGAAACTACTATATTCTTATGACCTTATTATTATTACGGTTTGGGAGACTGGACAGTGGAAAAGAAACAAGTGAGAGGAGAAATGTAACTGAGAGAAGCAGATTAATTAGGGTATTTGCTTTTACTAATTAATGATTTAATCGAACACCAAAAAAGGGTGACAGTGAAAAAGAAAGAAAAACTATTTCATGTTAATGAGAAACGAAACATTTGAACTGAAGCAAATCTTAGTTTATAATTGGAGTAAATTGCTGGCTGTAGCTCAAAACCATACCGAGCAATTTCTTTTAGTAATTACAGTAAAATGAAATCAATTTTTTAGCACGTACCATATGTGTATTTGGTGTTCTGTGCAGCATGTACATTACAATGCTGCGTATTCACATGCTGCAGCAGCCTGATAGAAGCTAATGAGGTGGACTCGGATAATGTGGGCAGTCCAGTCACGCTGTCAGCTGTCTTCACTGCGGCTCAGTTTGCACCTCTTTTTTTCCAGGAAAAGTCACGCAATTACGTTTTTGTGCGCCCAGACAAACCAGTGCAGTTTAGAGCCGCAGTCATCCATCAGAGAGAGCCTGACATGTGCCACCGCTGAGAGGCTGCCAACATCCAGGTGGAAGCTTCACTAATAAAACCTATTGATCCTGAGGTACTTCTCTTTCCTCATGTGCTTGTACTTTATTCATAAAGAAGCCAGTCTGTTCCACAGCCGCGGGGAAGTGAAAGTGAAGGTTATTCAGTGGAAGTTTAAGCCTTTCTGATGCTTTGGATGGAAAATAGAAGCAAAAAACCTCACACGCAAACATGTCGATTATGAACATCACAATTTCGTTTTGTTTTTTCTAAAGCCGGAACTCCCCACCGGATGGCAGAGTACTACACTTGGTACTTATCTGTGGAGCGGGTGCAGCGCACACCGATAAATGTTAATTAGCAGCGTGCAAATGAAACAGGAGGATTTCACTCACCAAAACCTGAGCACAGACAATTAACTGCATATCACGCCATATCTTTGGTGAGATAATTGCATTAAAAGCCCTCCAAAGGGCACATGGCTGCCAAACGTATCTTTTTAACACAGGAGCTCATGTTACCGACTCGCTGTTGGAGCCAAGGGGTCATGTGAGGACCTGTGGTTGAGCTCCTTCTTCTCTCCTCCTGTCTTCATACTCACATTAAGATAACTCAGCTCCCATCTGGAGGGCACCAACTACATCCCCCCCTGTTTTTAAGCATCTGGCTCAAGAGGCTCATGTATCTCGGAGCTGCACTAAACTTGGTGAAAGACAACAAATCCTAACGTTTGTTGTCTTTAGAGATATTTTCATGCGGTTGAAATAAAGCTCTTTTATGGCATCCATGTATTTCTGTGTTAAAGCAAGAATAATGCTGGTTAAAATGATTTCAACAGTGAAGACAACTGGCTGCATTTACTCAAACGCCCACTAGAGGGCTTCAGATGCCCATGTTTGTGTTAGTACAGCGGGTCTCATTTAAGTACTGCAATAAATCACCATAAAGTCATCACACAGCAATTTGCTTAACACAGAAGTTAAAACAGAAAAAATATAAACTGTAAGCTAATGAAGTGAATCCAATACTGTATGTTGTAATATGTAGAAATTTCCATGTATGTGCACATATTCTGGCTGCTGCTGATTTGTCCTGCAGCGTCACAGAGGTCCAACCTGCCTGACATGAATGCTTGGACCACTTTCTCACATTTACTTTGAGACAAGAACTTTTGATGTACTGTCAGAAATTACGTCACGGTTTCTAACATGTCGTTTCAGATCTGAATTGTTTTTCTAAATTCAGTAGTGAACTTTTCTTTCGATGTTCCAGAATGCAGTTTTGTTGTTGTGTGCGTGTGCTGTGTGTATTTTAATGCAAATGCTCCCTCCACATGGCGCCTGACCCAGACAGAACATAAAAGCATGACCAAGAAAGCTGAAGTGAAACCAGTCAAAAGTGCAGCTCACTGGTAGGATGCAGTGATAAGTGACAAAGTTAAATGATTGCAAATGATGCAGGCATTCATATTTGTCCTTTGCAGTTTTACTGTCCACTCACAGTCTGCTCTTTGGACTCGACAGTTTACGACAGGGGAACAAGTCGTCTGTGCTGTCTGTAACTCACTGCTAATAATTTTAATGAAGTACCTTCAGGAAGAGATAAAATGTACAGTAAACATACAGTAGGTGTAATTAAAAACAATGTAAACGCTTGCACATTGAGCTTTATTGAGTAAATAGCAAACACTGATTAAAATAAAAACTCCAGTGTTTTTATCAGCTGAACACTTTCGCTGCCAAACCTACCAGTGACTCATGAATCACGACCAGTTCAAGATCTCCCAGAATATTTTTGTTCTATGAATCTATGCATACATGCATACATGGCCACTATATTAGATACACCTGTTCAACTGTTCATTAAGACAAATGTGTAATCAACCAATCACATGGCAGAAGCTCACTGCATTTAGACATCGTCAATATGACCTGCTGAAGTTCAGACTGAGCATCAGAATGTGGAAGAAAGATCATTTAAAGGCTTTGAATGTGTCCTGGTTGTTGGTGCCAGGTGGACTGAGTATTCCACAAACTGCTGGGATTTTCCCACACAGCCATCTCAGGGGTTTACAAAGAATGGGCCGAAAAAGAGAGAATATCCAGTGATAAAGGCCTTGCTGATGCCGGAGGTCAGAGGTGAAAGGCCAGACGAGTTCAAGCTTCCAGGAAGGCAACAGTAACTCAGTCACAGTAACTCAGTCAGTCGTTACAAACAGGGTGTGCAGAGAGTCTGTGAAAGCGCGACGCGTTGGATCTTGACGCAGGTGTGCACAGCAGCAGAAGACCACACTGGTTGACTCACCAAAAGCGGATGATTGAAAAAATGCTGTACCCCAATAACCTCCACAGACCCCAGTACAGCTGACAAACCTGCAGCAACTGTGTGATGCTGTCATGTCAATATGAAGTAAAATCTGTGAGGAATGTTTCCAGCTCCTTACTGAGCTCATGCTATGAAGAATTAAGGCACTTCTAAAGGCTCCAACCTTGTGCTAGCAACGTGTACCTAATAAAATGGTTTATTAATGCATATGTACAGTACATGCAGTGCCATGACATATACCTGTGACACAAGAGTAGAAAGTTGGATTTTGAATTCGATGGCATGACGTGAAAACAACACTGATTTTCTTCATTCTATGCTGTTACTGTTAAGATGCTGAGCCGCAATGAACTGCAGCAAACAAAGCAGCTGCTGCATTAGGAGCAAAACCGCTTCATATTCCCATCAAATTCTGCCTCTAACACCAAACTTATTCTTATTTGTTTCAGTGACATTTCCTTAAAACCAGAGAGCACCTCTGCAGAAAACACCTGAGCACCTCTGCAGAAAACACCTGAGCACCTCTGCAGAAAACACCTGTGCACCTCTGCAGAAAACACCTGAGCACCTCTGCAGAAAACACCTGTGCACCTCTGCAGAAAACACCTGAGCACCTCTGCAGAAAACACCTGTGCACCTCTGCAGAAAACACCTGTACCCAACCTATTTTAAAAACTGATGATGAGGGCGAGCTTCATGTAGTTTGTCATTTCTGTTTGTCAATATGATTATGCAAAAAAACAAAAACTACATAGATATTTTCTGTTGCACTTGGTGGAAAGGCATGTTATTAGCATAGGATGCCAATTAAAATGCAGCTCCAGAACACTTGACATGCTCTCTGTTGAACCAGTGTATTTTTTCCCACTTTGTAGACATAACACTGACATGACAGCTTTACACATCCAGAGGTTGTGGACCACATCTGGATTAATTTGGTCACTCTGTGTCCACTTTGAGTCTTTCTTTGTCTTTAAAGCTGATAAAGGTAGTCAAGGTAAACCAGCTAAGCTGTAGTTCTTTAAAGCCTCCTCAAGGGAGAGTGAATGAACTTTATTTGAACTGTTGGTTTTGGTCTTTTAAACTGAATTGTTATTAAAATAAAAATAACAAATAGAAAAACACTGGAAGGGGACTTTTTTATCACTTATTTATCACTTTAAGGAAAGTGATCTGGAGTTTCACCATAATATAATGTATTACTCATCTAACCATCACTTGGCTGCTTTCTTGCATAATCTTCCTGAAAAACTGCTGCTCTTTTCTTCCTTGTGGTTAAAAATGTGAAACATTGTCTTTCTTCTTTTCCTGGAACAAGCGAACAACCCGACTGACACTTGCCCGTCCTGTTCTAGTAATGAAGCAGTAAAGAAGTGGGTCGGCAAGGCAGTTAAGGCTTGAAATAGCAACGCTGATCTTGTAGGGATACAGGAGCAGTGCAATATTCCTGCAGTCATCGACCAGAGTGCGCAGAAGCATCATGACATGGATCGGCCCGAAGCAGAACAAAAGGCTGAGCAGAACCACCGTTAAGAGCTTTAAAATCCGTTTACGCTCCTGATCGTCAGTTGCCTGGTTGGATTTTACGGCCATGCAAATCCCCCATGTGGAAAAAAAAACGAGGAAAATTGGAATAATAAACCCCATGAAGAAGCGCATTACATTAGCTCGAACGAGAGTCGCTGACAGCGGGCTGAAGATGTCAAAGCACACTGACACCTCCTTGTTTTCTCGGTACGAGTCCTCCCAGGTGATGGTGCTGGCATTGAAGCAGACCACCAGCACCCAAATGATGACGGTCACTGCTGCTGCGGTGCTGACCTTCCTCCACGATCTGTACTTCAGTGGGTGAACCACTGCCAGGTAGCGGCCAACAGCGATGCAGCACAGGAGGGCCTCGCTGGTGTAGAAGTTATTGAAGAGAAAGTATATGGACAGCACACAGACATAGTGTCCGTGGATCCAAGCGCCTCGCCAAAGGAAGTCCAACCACAGGCTGAAGCCACCGGTGAAGGTCAGGTCGCTCAGAGCCAGGCTGAACAGATACACACCGAGCTCATTCTTCTTCCTGATGTGTTGCCAGGAAACGTAGAGGAAGAAGGTGTTGGAAGGGATGGCGGTGACGATGACCGCCACGTAGAAAAACAGAAACGACCTTCTTCTGGCTGTGATGTCAACCAAGTCACATTCGGAGTGATTGGCGGTCAAGGTGGAGTTTTCCATTGCAGATGTCGCGCTCATACGTTTACACCTTCTAGAAATACAAGAAAGGAATTTAACATTACATATGAATCATGTAACCGACACAGAAAGAGTCCGTGTTCGCACACCTGTTAGGGGACCGAGGTTCTACCTGTGAAAGCTGTTGTTAAAAGTCTGGAATGAGTTTGACAGAAGATGGCAGTCAGAGTTAGCTTAGCTTAGCATTAGATTTGTCAGGGAAAGTGAAAACGGCAAAGTGGAAATGTACCACTGAGAGAGAATATGTGACAGATGCTGCTGAGTTCTTCTTCTTTGGTTCCTTCAGATCAAACAGCAGAACATCTCAGATGTGCTGATTCTGACATTTAGCAACATTAGTGCGGCACACTTGCTGCAACGGCCTCTTAAAGGACCAAAAACTGAGAAACAATTTTCTGTCTGTTTAGGTTTTGGTTGTGCGTCATTTCACGAAGTTATGAAAATGAACACGTTTGCTACACTGGTGATGCTTTTGATTGATCTCAGAGTTACATTTCAATCTAATGTCTACCACGAAAAAATACAATCACAAATTATGCTTCTCTAAAATCTCTTGACTTTTATTGAAATGCAGCATAATAAGTCCTTCAAACAATAAACTCATATTAAAGTTGTACTCACTCTGTATCGGGTTGTATTTACGCTCAAATTTCCATAAATTCATAGAATAAAAACAGTGAAACAGGCGGCGGGCCGACGCGTTCAGTGCCCTGCACCCCTCAGCTGCTCTGCTCCAAAGAAGAGGAAGCAGCTCCATTTGTTTCTGACCACTGTAATTCAGTGACAGGCCGAGACGAAACAAGCTCGAGGAGCACGAGGCAGTTCAGGTTTGAGTCTCTGTTTGGTGTGTCAACACGCAGAGGCGATGGCGACAATGTTCTCATAAAGTGATACATATCTTTTCAGCTAATTGTTTGAACAGCTCAGATATGAATTTATGGCTGTGTGTATGGTCTCAAAGGACAGGCGCTTTTATGTATTAGCGTGTCATGGAAACAAAGAAGGGCAGCAAAGGGCTTTTCGTTAACTCTTAGAACTGCAGTGGTTGGTAGGACAATTCCACAGTGGCTTTCCTGAGCAAAAATACAACAACACTTAAACCTGAACATCAAATCAAAATCAAACCTTTTACACTACAGCCAGACATTTCAAATGACATAAACTGCAATTATGAAATTTTATGTCACTATAAATGTATGTCCCTTAGTATTCTGAGGTTGCACAGTCATGAATAACAGTTTTCCACATTACATTTTAAAATAAATAATTCACTTGTTAGGAAACAGAGTTCCTGCAGCTCTTCCTCTTCGTGAAACATCTCCTCACTTTCTGTGTAGTCTTCTTAGTCTCTGCTTTAGGACTCTCACTGATTCAACAGTATATTATAGGCTACAATGTACTGTTTAGAGTTGTGGTGGCAACTGTTACCAGCAATGGAATTCTAAGCTTCATAGCAACGCTCCAGGCTCCAGGCTCCAGGACAGCCCTGAGCAGCATGGCCAACTAACCTTCCTTCTAACCTACATAGTGTAGGTTAGAAAGAGGAGCAACAATAGCCGCCCCACTTCCCTGCGCTCTTCTGCCTTGATGGAGATGCTCTGGTGATGAAGACAGGGACTAAGAAAGTCAAGATGACCCTTGTAAGGTCAATGGTGGCATCTTCTTATGGGTATTTGCTGATTACAGCGCTCCCATGTGCTCAAGTAAGATGATTATGGATGACCATCTCCAAAGTCCAGACATGTATTTGCATATGACGCTGTTCCACCGATGCTGGTATACTGTAGCTTAATGAAAGATTACAGTGGGATGTGGCAATTTGTTGACGATGCAAACCAGGCACCAGAGATCTGGCTGTTTATATTCATACCTTACCAAATAAAGGCTTGTTGGATTTGCTGAGCTCCAGTCTATGACATATATATATCACCTCTGATTTGGGCAACAAGCTACATCTGTTTTATTAAATATCCCATGTTGTGGGCCACTGTATGAAAGCCTACATCTTACAAAACTTAAATCAGGATGTACATTATATATTTAAGCTATTATTTTTTGCTAATTTCTAATAACAGAACATAAAGCTGAGCTTTGCACAGATAGAAAATATAGTAACTATAGAGCACCGGTTCTTTCTCTGGCATTCACTTCAAATCATAATTTTTCAGTTTCACTCCATATTTTTAGTCGACACCCAAACTTGTAGTGAGTCTCTGATCCACCAGAGGGCACACTTTGAGCACGGCTGCTCTCAGGGAGAGCTCAGCAGCAGCCTGCTCACACTGAATGTATCGAGAACAAAGAAGTACAAAGGCTAAATGATGGACAGCTTAAAGAAGCATTAAAAGTAATGATGCAGAAACACACCACAAGGGGCCACAGAAGTCTGGAATATTATGGTTTATTTATTTTAAATGAATAATGTTGTGATTTGTATTCATGCTGCCTAAGTGTTAGATTAAGATCACTATGAAAAACCTGCACAATTAACACAAAGGAGTTGTTAGTAACAGTGTAGTTTGTGATTCGCTACAGTGTAACAAAATAAACTAAGATGAACTATTTAAAGTTCAAATTTCTCAGCCTTTCAAATATCTACAGTCTTTCTTCCATGTTGTCAAGTTAAAAATATAGTTTGTTGTCACGGGAACAGATGAAGGAATATTTTACCATGTAACACAAAAAAGTAAAATAAAATAAATAAATAAAAATGCATGGATTTAAAACACAGTGGGATTCAACACAAAAATATTTGAAGCTGGTAACAATGAAACCAAAATTCTAATTCAAATGCATGGCCACACATGCCCACATCTGCATGGAACCATCCAAATGTTGTGTTAACAGCGTAAACATGGTTAACCTGCTTCCATCTCTTTTGTACAGTCTTTCCATTATCGTAGCTTCTGTCCATTACTTCTGCAATATAAAACAAATGCGGTGATGCTATTCAATTATGCAGCAGTTATTATTGTTTTGAAAGCGAAATCACGTCTATTAAAGGACAATTAGGGCATGAGCGGTAGAAAGGCAGAGTCATATCCTGTCACGCTACAAATGTTAACAGGATGTCAAGAGAAAGACGCGTCACTGGCTTTAAAAACAAACACACCCATGTTTTCCATTAAAAAGCATAAATTATGAAATATGGCCTCATATATAGTTTTAGTTGCATATGCAAGTCTCTCAGGAAACTTGGAGCAAAGCAGAAGACAATAAAAATGTAACAGTAATACTTGCACAGTGTTAAACAAAAATATACATTCAGATTACACAAGCAATATTTTTCACTTATGCCTAAGTAAATAATTGCCCATTTCATTGTATAAAACCATCACAGCTTCACATCTTAAGTCAAAGGATTGCAGTTCTGCACTTCACGTTGAGTTGTTATCAAATTTGAGGCTCGTCAGGCGTGTGAATGTGGACATCCGGGTGAAAGATGTTTTCTTATTGTTCCGCAGCGTGAAGAGCTCCTTCGTCCTTTTCTGGAAGCTTTTCCCAACAATGATGTAGAGAATGGGGTTAAGGACGCTGTTGAAGAACGCCAAGTACACAGAGACCTGTTGGAAGATGATTAGTATGATGTGACAACCCAGAACTCCAACATATCCAAGCACATCCAGTATCTTGCTCACGTGGAACGGCACCCAGCAGATGAGGAACGCCAGGAGAACTGCCAGGATGAGATTAGTGGCCTTTTGCTCTGTTGTCTGAGAGTCTATGCGGTTTCTCAGTGCTTGGATAATTCTGACAGTGCAGAAGGAAACAATGGAAACAGGGACAATGAAGCTGAAGATGATGGTCATCACCTCAGACACCAGGTATTGATTGTATGTGTAATCAGAGTCACACAGAGTAACGTTTGATGGAGGGTAAAACTGTAGCTTCCTGTGGATTAAAGCAGGCAGAGCAAAGACCAAGCCGAGACCCCACACCAACACACATCCCAGCTTGGCATAAAGTGGCCTGCGCATCCTTGCACTGGAAAGCGGGTGCACCAGTGCCACAAAACGGTCTATGCTGACCAGAACAAGGAAGTAGATGCTGCAGAAGACATTCATGCTGATAACAGCTGGTACCAGCTTGCACAGGCTTTCACTGAAAAACCAGTTGTAGTTATTTCGCACATATTCAGCCCAGAAGGGCAAACAGCACACCAGAGCAAGGTCAGCAGCAGCCAGGTTGCTCAGGTAGATCTCAGCCACGCTGCAGGCCTTCTTGTGGAGGCAGAAAACCATCAGCACAAACACGTTGAAGACAATTCCAAGGATGCTGATGACCAGGATGTAGGCTGGAAGCAGAGTCAAGATCAGGCTTTCACTGTCAATGCCACAATGACTTTCATCTGTGTTGTTCTGGTTCCCAGACATCTTTCCAGTGCCCACAGAGGTGCTGCAGAGAAATAAAGGACAGCACAGATAAAAACAAATTAGAAAATGTTGCGTCATGAAAACATGTACAGTCATGCCCGAAAGTATTCATACCCCTGGCCAATTTTACATGCCATTTTTTGTTCAAATGTGACTAACAGCTGAGAAATATTTTTTCCCACAACGATGCCTCTTGTACATCATCGTATTATCTCCTGGGAGATGCCTGTGTCGTTTCCAGTCACAAATATAATTTCTGGTTAAATAAGAGTAAACTTACATCAATATTTGCCAGGGGTATGAATACTTTCGGGCATGACTGTATATGGAATACCAAGATATACTTTATTCTCAGTAACACTGATAATGCAAAATACTCTGTACAACCTAAATGTAAACATTTGTATGTTGTTTGATGAGTTATCTTCATTCCATTTAAATAAAAAGACTGGATTTGAACCCAGGATCGTGTGAGGCGCTCTCAGCCAGCCTTTATGCTGCTCTAGGCTCATATAGATGGATCATACACTTACTGTTTCTTCTCCACTTCTCATGGGTTTTAATGCTAACACTACATCTCATTATCTTTTGTCCGTTTTCTCCCGTTGTTTGTGTTTTCCTTTGTTTCTTCGTGCTGCCCTTGTCTCACCTTCCTACAGCCGGTTCTGCCAAAGGCCCCTTCCTGCTAAAAGCGAGTCCTTCATTCTCACGGCAGCCAAATGTTTCCTCACAGGGGACCTGTCCGAGTGCTGGAATCTTCTCTCTTCATCTTTCAATATAAAGCAGCTAGATGGAGCTGCTCTTGCACACTGGTGCCATGTAAATTTTTGCTTGTAATTGAAAGACAATGAAAAAGGTAAAAAAAAATGAAAAAATAAATTAAAAGACTTTAATTTTTCTATGAAAATCTTAAATTTAAGATGATGGATATCTGAGTGACATCATTAAAGGCACTGCATTGAAAATGGCTTTAAAGTTAATACCTTAAACACTCGCTGGTTATTGAGCTTTGTTGCATGTAAAAACACCTTTTCTATTAAAAATTATAACACTTTTCCAGCACACGATGACCCACTGCTGTGAAGACCGTATGTGTGCTTTTTCTTTGCACATAAACCACAAGAGGCACTTGGAGTGAAACCCTCCCCAGAGGCAGCTCACTCTGATTTACGTTCACGTGCATTTTTTATATATTTGTTTTGCTTAAATTGTGCTGTAAAATTTACTTTAATTACACAAACATTATGAAGGAGTAGATGATGTGTAAATAAACACACCAATAAACTGAACTATAATCTTATGCTACAGAACATTTCTAGATAAGTGGGAGCTTATTCTCTTTCTCTTGACATCACTTTCTTGCTGGCACACACTGAACCTCTCAGTCTATCTGTGACGAGCCTTTTGGCCTTTCTAGTCAAGTCGTAGCACTGCTGTTGGCTCCTGAGCCAGGACTTTGCCACACTCACGCATCCAGGCTTTCATAGAATATGTCACTCAAGAAGACAAAGTGGTGACCTCTCCTGATGCATTAACAGTCACACACTGTTATCAGCACTCATATCAGTGTTTGACTGCATCATTTTCACAAGAAGAGGATCTCTGTCTCACTCCCACCCTGCCAAGTGGAAAATGTTAACATGGAGGTATCCCTCCCACCATATCTCACTACTTGCCACTCGTGCGTTATAGTGTACTTAATAATATAATTCTTTAGACACCTGTATTTCTTTCACTGTTTTATTTAAAAACTCGCCTTTTCTTTCCCTTGGAAATTGTGGACTCGTGAAAAGAGGCTTCAGAAGAGACACGTGAGTCCACTGCCCCTCGCAGGGGCAATAACAACACAATTTAGACCCCAAAGCATTCAAACCCTGAACTTACTGTAATTCAGCAAAACATGAAGTCATTTCTATTAGTTTCTATACAGAGATTCCAAATATATATTACTTAAAGCTCCAGCTGCATAACAGAAAAAGCAATTGCACCAAAGGTTTATCAGGACCAACACAGCAGCCTTTTACCTGTATATTGCCTGCAGTTTAAAGCTGCAGAGCACCGCATGTCAGCAAGTTTAACACAATTTTAATTTAAATGCATGTAAACGTTTTTTTTAAACATACGTGTGCATTTTTATTTGCCTGAATGCTCTCACTGATCAAAACACTAAAACGTGTTGGGACAAATCCAGATCACAATCTGCAATTAAGACGCTGGAGCTTCACAGCCAAAACAACCCGTCTACCCGAGGCTGCAGTTTCAGAACCGTCTACCTGAAAAATAAACTTTGTAGTTTCGTTTTCAGTCACAGGTAACGGCATGAAGCAGAAAACACTTCGTGCTGAACGATCACTTGCGAATCTTTCAAATATTCCAACTAAAGAGAAAATACAAAACAGAAACGCGTTCATGCAAACCTGCAGATGAAACAGTCCGTCCTCCAGGTGAAAAAGCAAATGTTAGCGACACTCTCCCAGCACCTCCTGCCACTGTTGTATGCCTCGCACCGTGACCACCCACTTCTGTCGGTTCCTCCTGTTCCCCTCCGCCCCTCACCTCTCCAAGCACCGTTATGGTATATGGAGGGCTAAATGTGCCAAATTTAAATTGATTAAATAAATAGGTCACTGAATAATCCAGTGTCTCATGAATTAAAACTGCAAATAGTAAGTCTTGGCCAACATGCCTGAGTGCCCACGCTGCCTCCCACTCATCTTTCCCACTAGGAAATGTTTGAAACAACAGAGAAAACAGGCAGGCATCCAGGTACCCGTCAAGACAGAAGTGAAATTGGATTGACTAATCATCATGCTATTACAGATGTGTTGCCATCTTTTCCTGCTCTCTGGCATTAGTCTAGATTCGGATGACATCGCTGGATCCAGCCTGTTAGACCTCCTGTCACTTCGGCCAGTGAAGCTTCCTCCTGTCTGGCAGTGGGTCCTCCAGGGGTGGTGCCTAGTTTTAGTTCTGGCATCTGACCAGCCCAGTTTATTTGTATGAGTTGTCTTTTTCAATAAACCTCATTTGAGTTCAGTTTACCGGTTTGAGTCCTGAATGTGTGGTCTACCTTTACCTACCTGCCACAGCAACTGTGTCAGAATGACACAACCACTACAAAGACCCTGTGGTTGGCGGCGTTGGCATCATGAAATCCGTCACCTGCTGGGACGTGTTCCTGTTAGTGCAAGCATGCCCATGCTTTGGATGGCTCTGTTGAATACCTGCTCACTGGCAAACAAGACCATCTTGGCTAAAAATATAATTTAGCAGAATTATCTGGAGTACCCTGCTAGTCTAAGGAACTCTGTAAGAGTCTATAAAACTCAATTATTTTATCATTTTACATAATAATCCACTGCTGTGAAGTTATCATTATTTTTTTGCACATAAACACAATTCAATGTAAGTGGTGGAGATGAAGCAACTCAGGAAGCCAGGCAGGTGTCAAAGCATCAAATGAGGTGAGCCTTTGGTGACCGCATTGTACAGTAGATGACCCTTTCAGTGGCTTGACGGGGGGCCTGTGATGACCGAGGTGAAGAGACCCCTCGGGACGCAAAGGTGGAAGTCAGCAGCAAAGTTTCCAGGTGGCAGCCCATGATGGAGACCCTCTGCAGCCCATGATGACAGAGGAGGTGGAGCCTCTTCATAGGATTGTCAGGTGACCAGCAGTAGAGGCAGAGACTCTCCAAAGGTTCATGCAGCGTGGGACCCACAGGCTAAGGCTCTGGAGGCTTGACAGGTGATCATTAGCTGAGGCAGATACCCTATGACTCAGACCCCACAGGCTTTGGTGAGTGGGACTGCATGAGAGCGCATGCAGTCTCCCTGGGCTGGCACTGCTCGGAAGGACAGACAAGCTTGGATGTGTGGTAGGGCACTCAGCCAAGCTGGAGCCTGGGGCTGCTCAGCAGGGTGTGCAGTCAAACCTGATGACTGGGGCTCTGGCAGCGTCACGCTTGGGAGGCTCAGGTTTTTCTGGGCGCACAGGTTTGTTAAAATACTGAGGCTGGGGCTGCACAAGGTACACAGCCAGGTGTGGAGTCTGAGGTTGAGGCTGTTGCCTGGCTGCCCTCACCCTTGGAGCAGGGAAACCAAAAAGCAAACTGAACATAATAAACCATATAGAGAACCTAAGAGCCTACAAAACACAAATCACCAGGTCAAGGACCCAGGACCATAACACTGACCTCAAAAAACTATTACTTCAGTCACTGAAAGCTTTATGGCACAAAAGGCTGATCATTTTTTAATCAGAACCAACCCAGCAGTGTTTTGCCTGCATGTTCCCAGAATGCTATGGGCTAATTTGTAAAATACAACTTTATTTATTTCTAGTTATATTTATGGCACCAAGGCTGTGTTTTTTTTATATTGATGTATGTTTTAAAAGTGTGTAGAGGGGATCTTAGGTTACTCTGGTTTAGCTGTGTCCCTGCCCACAGTGTGGTTACCACTGATTTATGTTTTTGCTGGCCAGCGAGCAGAAAGTTAAAAGTTAAGAGAAGCATTAATAGATAAGACCAGTTTTTCAGTCTCTAAACTCATGCTTGTTATCAGAGTATTAGTACTTTTGCCAGCACAAAATTAATTTTGGTAATAATGTTGATTCAGCATTATTACCAATTGTCTTAGAAACATTCGCCAGCATAGGAACAGTTTGACTTTTCCTTAGCCAGCACCAAAGCACCACGTGGAGTCTCCTGAGTGGCTGGCTTTGAACTGCAACATGAAATATCCTTAGTAGCTGACTCAGTAGCACAAAATGAATCAAAAGCAGTCCCATATGGTGTTGGCTGCTGACCACAAATAGTCTGCAAGAATATTTGCTCAGAGCTGGCTGTGGTTGCTGGCAAACATACTCAGAGTCTCTGAAAGAGCAGGCAGAAAAACAGTCAGTCTGTACATTAGAAGGCAACATAATGTCCCAGAGTTGTTCAATTGGATTTAAGTCAGGTCACGTGGTTCAATCAATTCCTTCATCTTCCAGAAACTGTATACACACTCCCGTCACATGAGGCTGGGCTTTATCGTACACCAGGAGGAACCCAGGACCCACCGCACCAGCATAGGGTCTGACAGTAGGTCAGACCCTATGCTGGTTTTATTTAGATTCCTAATGGCAGTCAGGCTGTACAGGTCTGTTTGTCTCCCAAGGGTTATGAGTCCCAGAACATTACTGGCCGAGCACCAATGCTGAACAATGGCAGCCAATGCTGAACAATGGCAGCATAACTTTCTCCATGGCCTCCAGACCCTTATACATTTGTTACACTGTCAGGTCACACCCATAAAGACATTAGTGTCCTGCTGGAGGTCATTTTATAGGGCTCTGGGAGTGCTCATCCTGTTCCTCCTTGCAAAAGAAGCAGATACTGGTCCTGCTGATGGGTTAGGGACCTTCTGCAGTCCTGACTAGCTCTCTTGACCGTCTCCTAGAATCTCCTCCATGCCCGTGAGACAGTGCTGGGAGACACAGCAAGCCTTCTGGCAATTTTGTGTACTGATGTGCCATCCTGTGCAACCTCTGTAGGGTCCAGGTATCACCTCATGCTACCAGTAGTTACACTGACCCTAGCCAAATGCAAAACTAGTAAAAAAACAGTTAGAAAATATGAGGAGGGAAAAAATGTTACTTTATTAAATTGACACAACTTCACACTATTTTCTTGTAATCTGCTAAAGTTTAGGAAATAAAATAGTCCAGGAATTTTGCAAAAACAAAACAAAACAAAGTGAAAAAAATTACAGCTTATAGAAAAAGGCAAATGTTTCCCTTTTGAAACTGTTCTGTAATTTGAGCGATAACTCATCTTTCAAAAATGTGAATTAATTAGATGAAAATAAATGGTGCACACTACACAATAATTTCTCCATTGCACATGAACTGAATAAATATTTCAAATAAAAATTAGAAGAATGAACAAAAACGTTGATGCTTTGACAATAAGTAATGTCACAGTAATTACAAAATCGGACATTACTGTATATGTGTCTAAGAGTTTAATGAAAAAACAAAAAAACCCAAAACAAACAAAATCAGTGATCTGCCCAGGGATTGCTTCCAGCTCTATGCAGATCTCTAGGCAGCATCTAGGTCACCTAGTACAGCAGTGCCAACACTAACTGCATATGAATTTCTCTGTTAGAATACAATCTTTTTCTTTCAGGATTTTTAAATGACTTTAAGGAAACTGATGCAGCGTCTTCTCTCAAGCCAACTATCTTCTGATTGGCTGCACCTTGCGAACAAAATGTGAACAGTGCCTGTTCTTGAGATGTTCATATCCTGGATATCTGGTCTGACATGAGGAGAACAACATTCTGAATTTAGAGCCGTCTGCAGCCTGGCTATTTTCAGCATGTAGGGATGACGCTCATATATGGCAATATCAATATGTATAATTTGGCCACGCTTAATGTATCCACCATTGTGACAGTGTGTGTGTGTGTACTTGTTTTCCCGAACACATGGGGACTTTGGCCTGACTCTGTGCATACACGTGGGGACCTGTTGACCCGTGGGGACCTCAATTTTGGTCCCCACCGGCACAACCCCATTTTCAAGCAGGAAATAGTGTATAGACATACCTTGTGCAGTTTTCCAGAAAGTCCCCACGATCCTCATTTCAAGAAAAAAAGTGTGTAGTGTATAGTCATGCGCTCCTAGTGGTCACACAGGAGTACTGCAGTCCCCATTAGGCTTGTGTTCTTGAAGAGTGTGTGTGTGTGTGTGTGTGAGAGAGGTTTCAAACATGTCAGGTGTGTGTGTGATAGACATGATTTTTCTGCTGTCGGATTGTTTCATTGTTTGAAGAGTTCTTTTGCCCTTTTCCAGAAGCCTTTCCCAACAATGATGTGGAGAATGGGCACTGTTGAAAAAAGGCCAAGTATACAGAAACCTGTTGGTATTTGACCAGTATGATGTGAAAAATCAAAGTCAATCATTATGAGCACATCTCACTTCCTGCTCACATGGAATGGCTCACAGCAGACCGGGAATGCCAGGAGAACTGCCAGAATCAGGGTGTTGGTCTTCTGCTCGATTCTCGAAGTAGCTTGAATAATTCATAGCCTGAATAATTCTGACAGTGCAGAAGGAGGAAATAAAAATAGGAATGATAAAGTTGAGCATTATGGCCCTGTCCTCAAACATTAGATACACATGTAGTAACATTTGACAGATGGGGAACTAGCTTCCTATAGAAGGATTTGTGGAGAACAAAAACTAAGCCAAAACAAACTCCACACAAACAGGCATCCCAGTTTGGCATAAAGTGGCCTACCCACCCTGAACAGCCAGGAGAAATAACAGTGTTTGAGGCTGTTGTGATGAAGTGAGGTGCAGTGCTGTCAGCTCTCATGGTAAACTAGTGCTGATGGTTGCACTTTTATCATTAAGGTTGCTTTGAGTTGATGGGTCGGAGTCTAGCTTACTGTAGATGACTGATTATAAACATGTTGGGCTGAAGTGGTCAACAAACCTTTTAGTGACCAACATTATTTTTTTACTCAAGTAACTGAATTTTAAAGACCATCATCTTATTAGATAACATGCATAACAATGCATATTTTCCAGCATAACAGAGTGTCATCCCCACAGCCACACCCACCTGAAACACGTTCCCACGAGTATCTTAACATTTGTAAACACTTTCAAACTATTTTAATTTAAATGCATGAAGATTTTCTTGTAAGTCATTATATGTGTGTCTTTAGATTAATACATTAGTGTAAGTGTTCTAATTACTCGACCCTGAGGTTGATCAAAACATTAAACATGCTGAAAGAAATCCAGTTCACAGTCTGCATTCTGACATGCTACTGTACAACTGAAAATATCACAGATTTCAAAACTTACGCAGCTGCCAACTGTAGTGAAGACATTTCCTGTTTATACAGGTAATGCTAATAAGTAGAAACCACTGTTCATGAAGAAATATTCCAGCTACATAAAACTAAAGCCACAGGACAGTAAAAACCACACCAAATTACATGCATTAATACCTTGTATGCAAGATGGAAAAAGAAAATGTGAAAAAATCCAAACAGCTACTCTCCCCCTGTACCTTCTGCTGTGGTCTTCTGACTCTGTCTGAGTTCCTTAATTAAATGAGAAACTAAACTGATATTAAATGGATGCCAGATAGCAAAAAGATCAGATGACTCATTCTATTACCACTTCATCCCGTCCTCTGTTTTTTCCCTCCTGTCTGGCTGTTCACTATATTTAAGTTTTTTCCCTCCTAGATCATTTTATAAATACATTTGAGCCACTCCTAAAGAAAATGGTCAATCTATAAAGGCTCTGCCAATGTGCTGGATATAATTGACAATTCACAAAATATTTTGTAATGTATTTTCATGCATCCTGTGGTTTAAGGGATGACATTCTCTCTCTTGTGGCTCTATTTATGTGGCTTCAGAAGCTGTTTTATGAAATACCTGACACTGATATGGTCTGAAAATGCACCTAACTCAGCTGTTTGTGCAGAATTCAGATAATATAATATGTTCTTGCTAATTTAGTGTTCACAGAGTGACGGTCAGCTGTGTGGCAGGTGGAATTTGGACCCAAAAACAAGGCTAAATTTAACTCCAGCTTGAATGCCAAACAAACTGGTTTACAGATCTGGATGGGGCCGGCTCCACCAGGGAAACAGCTGACTGAAAGCCAGTACACCACCTCTGATGCTTCTAATTCAAAACATCACAATTCTGCAGATAAGCTGGAGGAGTTATTAGATGATTAGGATGGGGTTACATGAGAATGTCAAAATATCTGAACACATATAGTATCTTGCTCATGTGGAATGGCAGCAGATCCGAAATGCCAGGGGAACGGCCAAGATGAGAGTGGTGATCGTGTGCTCTGTTCTCCGAGTGTTTAAACCTTCTGGTAGCCCGTTAATCATAGCCTGAATGATCCTGGAAACAGGGATGCCATTATCCCTAATGATCGATGCTAACCAGAACAAGGAAGCAGATGCTGCAGAATGCATTTATATGGACAACAGCTGTTCCCAGCTTACAGAGGACTAGTCCAGTTATAATTATATGCTATATAATCAGACCAAAATGGCAAACTGTACACCAGAACAAGGTCAGCACCAGCGAGGGTGCTTAATCAGATCTTAGCCACCGTGCAGGCCTTCTTCCATCCATCCATCCATCCATCCATTCTCTTCCACTTATCCGGGGCCGGGTCGCGGGGGCAGTAGCCTAAGCAGGGAAGCCCAGGCCTGCCTCTCCCCAGCCACCTCCACTAGCTCCTCCGGAGGGACTCCATAGCGTTCCCAGGCCAGCTGAGAGATATAATCCCTCCAGCGTGTCCTGGGTCTGCCCCAGGGCCTCCTCCCAGTAGGAAGACCTCCCAGGCATTCTTGTTGGAGCAAAAAACCATCAGCACAAACAATTCATCCATCCATTCATTCTCAACCGTTTATCCCGTTCGGGGTCGTGGGGAGGCTGGAGCCTATCCCAGCTGACATAGGGCAGGTCGCCAGCCCTTCGCAGGGACAGCAG
>VOQJ01046956.1:2578-35429 GCA_015052665.1 Apistogramma diplotaenia | reverse complement strand
TATATATATATATACACTAAGAAATTCAAAATGAGGTGTGATTCCTGTTGTGAAGTTTTCCTCATGAGTTTTGTTTGGTCTTTAAATCAGTGACACCTTCAGTAGTCACTAAAAGTTCGTCTATTAATTTATGTAAAAAATATCAATATATTAAACTACAGATTGAGCAGACAACTGAATTTGAATTATTTTTGGATTTTTTTAAAATTTGTCAACGCTAATGGTTTGGAAAACTGTAAACTGTAAAACTATTATTATTATCATCATTATTAATAATAACAATAATAATACTATTGTTATTTGGGTTGTGTGTGTTGAATTAAGACAGTATGGCCTTCATCTGTGTTTGCATGATCTGAAGCAGTTCTGAACTTGTTCGCGGGGTCTCTCGGGTTGGCGTGTGGAACATTCATCGGCATGGTTTAAGCACAGATTTGTGTGAATTGCCTGTTTGTGAATGAGGCCCATTGGTTCTAATATTGTATGACTGCTGAAGTCACAAAATGAACTTAAACTTCATGTTTAAGAGTCACTTCAAATAGAAAAAATCTAACTTTATTTTTATTTAAATGCCACAGTGTGTATATTGTTGTAGCCTTTGCTGCACCACCAACAAGAAATGCAGCTATGCGTAGAGTTGTTATCTGGCTCTGTTTGCTCACAGCTCTTTTATCACCTGGGGCCTCCCTCATCTGAACTAGTGCCACTGGCCTAACCATGTGACCTGTACAGTCAACAACATATGGCATTAACACTGCCAGGATAACAACACCCAGGATCACTGAGTTAAAAAAAAAAAAATTACACTTAAAAAAACTTTAATGAGCAGATAAGTCAGCTGAGTTCTGCTTTTATAGCTATTAGAGATTTTACAATGACAAAGCTGAGGGATAGTATTGTGATTAATTGGTTACACTCATAGAAATGTGAATAAAGAGAGACTTCCTTTATGTGTCTGCTGGCAAAAATTTGGTATTTTTCACTCCAGTTTATTTATGAACACACTGCTAAACATGCTAAGTGACTATAAAAAATCCTCTTAAAATGTTCAGGTAAAAAGGACTGGATAAAAATAAGTGAAAAAGCAACATATGTCCAAGGGAAAGCAACAGCAACAAAAACCAAAAAAGAAAAACAGAAAAACTACTGACAAGAAAGTATCCCTCATTGGAAGCAAAATATCAAGAAATTAAAGCTGACTCAAGACTTTAACACAGTACTTTGAATCAAAATTCATATCAGAAAAACTACCACTGGGACAAGCCTATCTTTAATCACAGTGTGTATGCGTGTGAGAGGGAACATTATGCAGACCACAGCTACAAGGCTGTGATTAGTTCTGTTGTCATGCTGTTAGTCAGTGTGTAATGTGCAGGGGCAGCAGTCCTGCAGGAAGGTCAGGTTGCATGACACATTAGGACTTTACAGGACATCAGGATTCTATACCAGAAAGCATCTGAATGCCAGCAATTAGCCTTTGGTTAGATATAAACATGTAAATGTTAAAATTATTTTTTAAAAAAAAGACACAGCTTTTGCAATACTCTGAGGAAACCTCTCTTTCGTTCGCATACATTCATCAAATGGATTCAACTTTGGAAGCAAATCTTCCGGGTACTTAATATTCAGGTGTCTGACTGGTTCATGGTAAGCCTAGTCTCAAATCTACAACAGGAATAGTAAAAGGATGAAAATAATCCCTTTTGTATTTATATATCGACTATACAACATCATGGGTAGGTAAGATTAAATGGATTTCACACAGAAATCCATTCATTGAAGGTTCACAATGAAACGTTGAACTGTTATTTAAAGGACTGAACTGCCTGTGAGGAAAAAGTGTCTGTCATGCATTATCTTTATGTTAAGTACTGCATTTTTCTCCCATGACAAAGGAGAAAAACGGAATAGAAGCCCAATATAAAATCATCACTTGAAACATTGCTCATTTTTTATACTTCCAGAGGAGAAATGCACCCTCTGCATTTTACCCATTTACTGTTAACAGGAGCACTGGTCCCACATTTCAACTCCACTGCAGAGACCGGAGGGGAATTTGTACAGTGTAATATTATACTTAGCATGCATAGATTTGAGGTCGAGGGGAATCTAGAGTATTTGTAAGATCAGAACACAGAAAAACGACTGAAACAAGATCTTCTCGCTGTGTGTTGCAAACAAACCGACGCCTCCTCGCTGCAAGTGGTCAGAAGACATTTTAATATTGGGTCCATAAATTTTCTTGCTATGCTTCTAAATTTTATTAGACAGCAAACTCCATTTCTGCTGTAGCTTTGTTATGAAGCTCTCAGAAGGCACTTTGGTTAAACTTGGAATTTCTGATGTCACTCTCGTTAATGTTAATTAGCTCTGTATTGCTCTCATTTTTAATTTACTACCATCAGCAAAGCCCACAAAAACAGACACAACAGCTTAAAGATGATTCCGATCAGTCGGTGCACAAAATACCAACAAAACAACACACCCATAAAAGCCAAACTGCATCATTCATACAGTACAGTACATTTGTAATGCTTGTTTAAAATAGTGTTGAACAAAAAAACCCACCAAAAAACATTTACATTCAAAGTAACACTCTTCTCCTCTTTCTCTGGAAGACCATACGGACATCAATCGCTCACATACAAAACAAGATGCTCAGCCTTCCAAAACATGGCATTTGATTTTAATCTGTGCTCATCACAACGGCATCAATTCGTTTCTCACTTTCACTCACCACACACGCGTGCATATGTCTGCACACGCTCTGACTCCAGCTACGGTTAACCCAGAGGGATGCTTTTGCCTGCGTATGAGTCCTTCCACATGCACGTGCAGTATGCGAGTCCACGCATCTGCCTGTGTGAGTGAATGTGGGGTGATCCTCAACAGCACCCACTGTGGACTGAGAGCAGAACCAACCTGGTTTGACATCTATGAAAGCCGTGAGATAATCTACATGACACTGCCACTGATAGGACTGGAGATATTGATTTAAAAAGCCGCAGCTCTAAAATTAGATTCCTATGTGTTCTGATTGGGCCAGAGGCCCGCACCTCTGTGGTAATATGAGCCTATGGGCAGAGCTGTGTGTAGTGAACAAAGCTTTGATAGTGGGAACTCCTAGGACTCGAACAGTCCTGACTGAAATCAGCCTAACAACTGTGCGGCCCTCAAGCCTGACCTCTTATTCCCTTCCTCCCTCCATCCTCTCTCCCTGTGATAACAGAGACATTCCTGAGCTCGTTCCCTGCCTCACCGCAGGCCTCTCCCTTAATTCCAGTGGACTGCGTGGAATGTTGGAATGGAGAGCCAAGCAGCGAGGCAACCAGAGACGAACAGACAAAAGGAAATGAACAACATTAATAAACTTGAGTCAGCTATTGCTCCTGGTGCTAGAAGCACCTGGATGGCTGCGGCAGGCTAGACCAGCACAAATGCACGCACACAGGCACGCACGCACAAATACACACACACACACACACACAGACGCAGAGAGAACATCTGCCACACAAAGTGCAAATCTAGAGCAAGCCAATCCATATGTAGCTGTGTTGTTGGATTAACTATGTAGGTGAATCGGAGGTCTGGATTACAGGAAATTACGTGATCGTTTAAGCATGCAGATAGATCGCGCCAATGTGCTTCTCAGGATCTCAACAATGAAACTCTGAAGAACCAGCAAGAAAGAAAATGATGACATTTTTCTTCTCAGCTTAATAAAATTATGTATTTTTTCTACAAGATCTTCTTAATGATGTGCAGCAGCGCTACTTTGTGTGAAGTTAAAATCTCCACTTTAGCTCTTAGACTTCTCTGATCTTTAACATAAATCAGTGAAACAGAAAAAAAAACCCCAGCTAAATGAGCAAATTCCAGAAAAGTCACAGGCTGGTCTGCTGGTCTGTTAGAGTCTGGCCAGTTTCACTCGGACAAGGTGTGTGTGTGTGTGAGTGTGTGTGTGAATGTGAGAGCAAGAGAAAAACAGGTGGAGAGCAGGGAGAAAAACACAACTGCTAGAAAAGAGCACATGGATAAAATGAGAATCTAAACCAAAAGAAGATCAAAAGCAAAAGAGAAAGATATTTGGCAAATGATATAATCTCAAAAAGAGACCGTGAACACTCTGTTCTTGATGTTAAAGTCGGAGAAAGAATGATGGACCAGAAAAAAAAAGATGAAGGGCAAAACATCTCAGAAGGAGTGATATACCGCTCCGAGGAGGAGTCCTGCTCAGAGCATAAATCTCCACCGCTCTCCCTGTGCTTCTGGAAATCAATTCTCTCTATTGGATACTGCTTTATTTATGGATCTCCATTAGGGACAAACCATCAGCGGTTATGATGACTAAGTTGCTGCTGCAGGGAGGTGGAGCTTGGCGGGTCAGTAGGGGTCTCACCAATACATCCAGCTGCCACCCCGGAGAATCAAATGAGCAACAACATTTCAGGTTACAAGCTAGATTTGTAACCAGTGCAGGTTGTTAATCATCAGCCTGGGATGATCACATTTTCTTTCTAAAACTCTTGACAAGTTTCTCTTTTATCTTCAGGAGTACGTCTGTTTGATGTTCCCCCATCCAACCAGGTCAATGCCAGCGACTATAAAAGTGCCCATATGCATGAGAGCAAATTCTGGCTGCAGCTCTGACTGACAGCAGCATGGAGAAGACACAATCAAAAGTGACAACATCACAGAGTGTGATGTTAACTATGCCTGCACCAAACAGAGGGGTTTGCGGTGCTCTGACCTTTTCTAGCACCGGCGCAACACGTCTCCCTCTCCGCCCAGTTTGTCGCCATCACACCCTCTCTACCTGTTATTCTCGTCCACCTGCTCGGTCTCATACGCCTGCCAGTCTGCGAGCCTCCTTCAGGACAAAGGAGGCTAGCCAGTTTTATTAAAAGAAAACAAGCAGGCGATATAAGGGATGCAGGGGTATGAGCACAGCTAATCTACTGGCAACATCACTGAGGCTCTGAGGGAGCGTCCACTGAACACAAGCCAGGAATATATACTGTGTGAGGGTGCTTCTTTGAACACTGTTCCTCTGACAATGCTCTCTGGGCAGAGTTTCTGAAAATATGCACAGTTCAACTGAACTTCAAAGCTACCACTGGCACCAGGCACACTGCGCTCAATGTTCAAAAGAGGCAAGAGAAAGGTAGAAAAGACTCTATGCCAGGCGCCAAGTGAAGGCACTGACCCATGGATGATAAAATCCCTGTCAGCTGACTGATCAGTCATCCCTTGCTACTCTCCTTTCTGCCTCCTCGCTCATTTTTAATGAAATATCTCCAGCTACGGCTCGACACCACCTCATAAATATGAGCAGTCCTGCCGGGGAGTTCACATCTCTACTTACTCACTTTCATCAGTGAGAACGAGAACACAGCATCAGAATTTTGCACTTTATTGTCCTTGAGCGCAGACATAATGCACACACTTTGATTTCAAGGAGTCACGCCATTGATGATTATCTTAATGCTAAAACCAAATTCCTTTTTTCTTGTGTTAAAATGACTTGATCAGAAAACACGTGCTGCAGATGTTTCTCTGTGGGTGTACAGATTCTGCCACGCTGCTTGGCAGTGCGAGCCCCAGTAGGTCTTTCTGATTTGTCGATTTCAGTTAATTACGTTTTCTGGCATCTGCTTTACCCATGAAGTCACAGAAGGATGCGCAATAGCTACAGGCCTCTGCAGAAGATCTGTCAGAAGTTATAATGTAAATTAAATATACATATTTATCCAATACGATATTAATGTGGACAGTAGAAATTCATCATCCACACTCTTATTATGATTGTTCATACGTCAATAAAAGCAGGCTATTAATCTTCTTTAGACACCTTTAAAAGCTGATGACTTCAATTTCTTGCCTTTCACCTATCTGTCTTTCAATTATTCTGAATTTCAAAAATATGAGCTATATTACTCATGCAAAAGTGTAAAACTGGAGCTTAACATACAATTTATACATCCCCTTATGGAAATACCGTCTATTCCTATTCAGACTGTTAAAATGGAGACCAGTGCTGAGGAGGTCAGTGGTCCCGTCAGAGGCAGGGTTCGGATGGTTAGTAGTGAAACTCTGCCCTCTGCAGGATTAAAGCTCTCACTGTTTTCCAGACATGTTGCATAGACGGGAGCTTCTGAGCCTTTTTAATTTTTTCAGTGTAGCAAAAGCACTTGTAGTGGCCACACAGGTGAATTACACAACATTAATGTTAGAGGCAGAGCAACTTGTTGCAGCCCACAGCTTAGCAGGCCGTCATAAAAACAGGACGAGTGATGTGAAAGATGAGTTGCGTGTTATGTTCTGTAAACTGTCCAACAGTCATTTGTTTAATTATTTATATAGTTCAGAATAAAAGTAATCAAATAAAACCAAAAATACAGTTAAAGAAATGTTAGAGAACATTTAAGTGTTATCTAATCCCAGGTTGTAGTGGGGTCGGAGCCTATCCCAGCTGACTTTAGGGAAGAGGCAGCGTACACCCTGGACAGGCTGCCAGTGTTTCACATTTTATTACTTTCCATTTATTTAATCACACATCTGCTGTGTGAAAAAAAAACATGAAAAGAATAACAAAAAAGTCAAACAATGATTCAGATTGTTTTATGTCTGCTTAAGCCTGCAGTGAATTCTTAACTAGATGTGACTTTTAACCCCAAAGGCCCCTGAGGTCAGTTTGTGTCCCTGTGCTGCATCAGTCAGTCTGCAAGTGATGCTGATTCAGTGCTGATGTCATGGTCCTGGCCCAGGGTTTTGACTTCTTTTTGTGATGATCTGTCTTTGTTGTGTTTTCTTGTTGTTTCTTAGTTTTTCCTTCAGCTTGTTGTAGTTTTGTGTTCTGCTTCAGTACGATATTATAGGTCATTTGATTCCTTGTGTGGAGTTTCCCTCAGCCTCCCTCCTTTGTGTTTGCAGTAACTCCTGCGTCTGTTCTGTTAAGTCTGCATGTGCGTCATGGCTGTTGACTTCCTGTTCTATTTTGACAGTCTTGTGTCCCCTGTACTTTGTGTTTAGTTTTGCTTCCTTATCTCGTTAGTGTTACTCAGTTCACCTGTTGTGTTTCGCTGATTTCCTAGTGTGTGTATTTAAGCCCTTAGTTTTTCTGTTTGTTGCTGAGTCGTCATCAGTTTTCCTCCTAGCTGTGTGTGTGAGAGAGTCTGACAGACACAGAGAGAGTTGTCTCCATCACTTCAGAAGACATTATATTAACTTACATTCATGTTCCATAGAAGTGCCTAACACTGATACAGTACTACCATACTCACTGCTTGCCAACCTTCCCCTGACTCTTTAATTATATCTTAAATTTTAAATCCAAAAGCACAACCAAGCACCTTAAATGTGACCAACTAAAGACATTTACTTCCCCATAAACTCATTATTACAAGAACTCTCACCTATATCTGTTTTAATATTAAGCAAAGCAGCAGAACACAATCTGGTTTCACTCTCTGCATGACTTCTGTAACCCTACCTAAAGTGGAGACAGTTATGCAACTCCACTAAAGGTCATGCCTTAAAGATGAGCTTCTCAGTTGAGGATGAAATCAAATGCTCGTCAATGCCACAATTAGATTTTATATTAGTGATGAAGTTAAGTATAGATGAAGACTACAGTCATTCACAAAAAGCAAACATTAAACATATAAATATCAGAACTAAAATAGATGGTCAGTTTGAGAAAACAGGCACTGTGATGGTTACTCAGCAGCTGCAGAGGCCATCTCTGCCTTGTTTAATGGACTTGAGCGGTGGGGCCATCAAAACTGTGAGCAGAGTATATCCCTCAGCAGGTAGCATCCTGAAATAGCATCCTTGATCCTAATGGTGCACAGCACAGCCCCCGGCATCTGACGAATCCATCCTGAGAGCCCCTTTGTCCCCAAGGAAACAGTACTCCCGAGGCACACACATACAGTGACAGGCAGAAGGACACAAACATATCTCCTTGCATCCATCAGATCTGATTAACCCGTTTGTTTCTTCTTGTTTTTCCTTCCTCTGTTTATCTGGATCATTCGATTCAGTCCCCTCTGCAGACAGACGTCACAGAGGCAGGCTGCAGGTTGATATCGTGACTTCCCCCGGGGGTGTCTCACTTGACAAAGTTTCACATTTCTGGTGGTCAATTTAGTTGAAAGGGAAAATAAAAGTCAAACGTGTAACGAGAGCCCCTGAAGGTGGCTGCACGGTGGGAAAGGTTAGAGAGATCTTTCCGTGTACAGCAGGCTGACACTGCTGAAAGGGCGTAACACAAAAAGGCGATACAAAGTACAGGCACAAAGGAGACACCATCACCTTCAATTTAACTGACATTACAGCAGACATCAGATAATCAGGGGGTGTATTAAGAAAAAAAAATTGTTCACATTTTAAGATTTGGAATCAGCCTAAAATACCCAGACAGCAATATTAGTTTTCAGTTTAAGTCTTTTGTTTCTTTTCAATTGATTGTTTAGGTTAAAAAACTGAAACCACAAGTCAAAGATATGCTATTTAGTTTGTGTTTCCTGTTATTGCCACTGCTGTGCGTGTTTCTTGCTTCTTCCTCATGTCCTCATGTCCTCCGTGCTTCCCCATGATTGACTTTCCAGTCGCCTTTTGCCACTTCCTGTTTTATTTTGATAATCATTCTCATGTGTCTCCAGTCTCTTTTGTTTCCTGTCTTGTTCCTTTTACGCTGTAATGTAACTGTCTGCTATTTCTTGGTAGCCTGCTCTCCTATGTGTGTACTCATTCTGTGTTCTTTCTTTTTTCCCACTAATGCATAAAAATAACATCATTATTATCAGAATCGTCAGTTGAACTTGGCTCATAATTTTATATTATGCAGGGCTTGCAACGCAGACATGTTTGGGTGTGCACGGATGCACACATACAAGTCCATGTCCAGACTTGTATACGCTTTGATGTTAATGAGTGTGTGTGAGTGTGCGTGGGTACATTGATCCATCATAATCAAATGACAGAAAACAGAAGGAGGATATTTCTGGAGCGTGATGTGACTGCAATTGAAGAGATGACTTCTTAATTTTTATTTTTCCAGGGAGCATTTTGGTGAAAAACTCTGTTGTGTGTCTCACCCTACGGCAGCTGGAACGGGCTCCTGAAGCGGATAAGTGGAAGAAAACAGATGGATGGACTCCCTGTGTGCGGGGAGGGCACTGTGCAGAGCCCAGTAGAAGCAGGTGAGATATTTTACATAGAATAGACAAACAAACTGGACAATATGAACTATGAAGTTAACTTCTGCTAAAGTAAGAAGCAAAAAAATTGTCATCTGCTGCCTGGCGACTATGCTTCTGGTCATCATGGGGCGACTACGGAGCAGTTCACACGAACACATCACAAAAGATATCTCATGGTAAATATTCATTAGTCAATAGTCATTACCTGTGTTTTTATTTTTTGATGCAAGCATGTAAAATGAATCCAAATACCACAAATTCACTAAAAGAGAAGCATAACTGACATAAACGTACACTAATGAAGGGTATTTGCTCTCCACTCCCTCCTAACATAAAAAAAAAACCCTGTCCATTCACATTGTGTAAACCTATGTGCATTATCACCCTAACCTCCCACCCAGGGCATGGGTAATTGTGTTGCCATGGAAACAGTGGAGCTGCGGAGACTCCATCCCATCTAATTAGACGAGGCTGCTGCTGCTGCTGCTGAGGTCACGTGGTACAAGATGAATGTTGAAGTCATAAATTAACCCAATCTTGTCTTTTCATAATTCAGTGCATCTCATGCAGGAGCCACTGACTGTTTGCTCTCAGCTGACATATCGCCAACCCAAACGTAATAAATACAGAGCAAACGATGGGGAATCCATTTGGCTTGATTTTTACTCGGCGCTTCAAGGTGTTGCTTTTAAGAATAATAAATTATTCAGAAGAAACCATTTAAGCACTACTAAAATAGACCTGGGACTTAAATAAAGATGGATGTGAAAGCAAAATCTAAAATTACATGAAAACTCCAAGTCTGCCGAAGGTCACCGAGGAAACCCCTGCCGCTCACCGAGGCTGAAAATGGCTGTTAAATAACTAATACAGGGACAACCTGTAAATTATAACAAAATGAAAGCTTATCTGTCACAAGCACCTCAAGTAGTGTGTTGGACAAAAGCATCTCACATGGATGCAGTGTGTGCCACAGGTCAGCTAGTCAGGCCTAATCAATGGAATTCATTCTTCTGGTCCATTAAGTAAACACTGTAAAACAAGTGCAGTGTCGATGTTATTTATCTAATATTGACAGTTGCCCACGTGGAGGCAAGCAAACATTTATATTAATCTACTGTAAGCAAAGAGCATGAAGGCGAGAACAATAGGTCCTCCTTAACTGATCAATGCTGTGAGGCAGGGCTGTGATGGGGCTGAGTTTGAGGTCACGTGAGAAAAACACCACTACAGCTATGTGTTAGTCAGACTCATCTCTTCTCATTTTCTCCTCCTTTCTTACCTCATACTAGCTACTCATCCCCTCCTTTCTGCCCTCCTCCATCTTACTCTGTTCCCGTTAGAGAAACGCTGACCTGGAGACTCCCTAATGTGACCAATCAATACTGCACGGAGGACAGCAGACGCACTAATGTAAACACTTCCTTCAATGTAGGAATTCCTTTACCCACATCTCCAATGATGTCCCATCCAACCGACCTTGCAAACTGGGAGTGATCTATTAAATTAATTTAATGTGAATGGTTGTGTATGGCCCTGTGTTAAATTTATAAAGCCTTCTCACTTTCATGCTACCAGTGTGGATGTCATAGCTCATCGCTTCATCTATCTATAGAACCAACATTGATCCTGCCCGCCCTTCCTGCCTGACATTACTAATGCACAGTGGCCGCAGGACGACCTAACATGAGGGGCAGAAAGCATGTCATTATGCAGAGGGCTTCATGTTTTTAAAAAGCTAATGAATCGCTGCAATCAAAATGAAAGCCACAGGGAGCCTGAAAGCCACAGCCTATGGATTTGTGGCTGGTTAATGCAAATAATGAGGAATAATAATGTTTCACTGAATGGCCCACTTGTCAAGCAAGATCTCTTTAGTCAAGTAAAAGCAGCACAAGCGTCCTGCCGAGCATTATACATCTTATCAGTTTTACATTCTTCAATATAATAAATGGATTTTTTAAAAATTAAATTCTTACATCACACTGGATTAAACAACAGCAGAGACTGTTAAATTGGCTGTCTGACAAAGCAGAGAAATATATTTTTTTATAGAACTGTAAAGCCCGAACCATGTCGATTTTCTAAGGCTAATACCGATACCGATATCAAGAGAGCTTAAAGTCTGATATATCAGCTATTTTTCTTTTCTTTCAGACTCACAAAACATTCCTGAACATTTGGTGTAGGTATTTATGATAAGATACCTTCGTCAAGGAGGCTTTGTTTTAGTAGTGTTTTGGTAAACATTAAAGCTCAAAATGTTAAACATTTGCTAAAAATTTGAAGGGGTGCAGAGTGGAGTCATTTGGTTTGGTTTACATCCACTTCAAGGTCAACTTAATGATTTATTGGCCTAAATTTTTATTTGATTCTAGTGCGGTGTATACTGTCAACATACTGTATAGAAAGTACAGTATAAAGACTTAAATAATGTCACATTTGACCTCTGACTTCTTCAACAAGGTTAACAGATTGATCTGAAGGTAAAGTAATAATAATCTTACTGTATATAGAGCTAGTTATTAACCTATGTTACTTACTGCCTTTGTTTGTACTGACAACATGTAGGCATAGAGGGAATAATATGTGGGGATTCTAACCATCATATTATAGTTTGCATTAAAATATCAGGCCACATTTGACCTCTGCTCTCACTTTCACGTCTTGGATCAGCTGGTTGTTGTGATTGTGACAACTGTGTTGATAACGGGAAGTTGCCCTCTGGTGGACAAAGTATGCAACATCAACATCCATATCATGGTTGAAGGGTGTTTCTTACATGTCTCCTACACATTGTAGTAGTATTGGGTAATATAAATAAATATACAGTACTTCATTTATGAGACCATCACCCACTGTAAGGTTTATGCCACAGTCGCCCTAAATTAACAGCCAATTACCAAAATCATTTGTATGTCTTTCTGTAATGGTTAATCCATCAGTATGTGCAAGCTATTTAATCAAAATTATATTTTAATGCTAAAATATAATTATGGGTTATCTATACAAAAAAGCTGAAAATAGTAAAGTGAATTATTATTTTTTGTTTAAGATTACAGTTATGACAGAAATCAGTTATTTCTCAGACAAGTCCAAACTAATCCATGAAAACATGAATTCAGATTGTTACTTGCCTAATATATAACAATATAACGTTTTGGTTTCAAACAAGCTTTTGACAGATTTCTAAAATATTTGTGTTTTCTTGTTTTTAAGGCAGGTGGTATTATAAATTTGATGAGCACTATATATTGTTTCTGGTGTGAAAAGTAAATCAGGATTAAAAGTGTTAAACGCTAAATGAATGTAGGTTTTAACGCTGGCCATTAAAGCCTACAGTCTAGTGGCCAGCAGGTGGCGCATCATCAGGGTTGTATAGGAGCCTATTCAAATGTTAAATTGCCTTATTTAAGTAAAATAGATGATTGCATGCACAGCTTCTAAGTGGCCATAGGTGCACAGTGTTTCTCAGTCAGATCCAGCTCTCGATGTCTGACCACAAAAAATAGGACGGCGAATACAAAAATGTTGGGCAAAAATATAACTTTTTCATTTTTGTCATGCTGAGAAAATTAAAACAAACCCATTCCTCTATGTGGCAGCATACATCTGACTTAATGTTGCCTGTATGTAACTTTGATGTTTTCCAGTTTACCTGCTTTTGGATTGACGTCCCACTGTCATGAAATGCATAAGTGCTGCCTCTACAGCCAGGCAATGGAAGAAGATGTATGCCAATTTTTGTGGCAGATTTCTCACTATTGCATCATATCCAACAGTCTCATTGTGAGGGTGCATGCTGTCACATCTGCTTTCATACAGAACAGCAATAACACTGCACAGCCAAGAAACCCGACTGACCTTATGACAGGACACATATGTGTTCTGTCACTATTAAGATAGCATGAGTCACGTCAGGTATAGCTGCCTAATTTTCACATTTACTTTTTCTATGTACTTTGTTTTTTTCAACAAATAAAATGCACCAGCTTTTGGTTCCTGTCTGCTGTTAATTTCCCACACTGATGATGATGAGCCCAGAAGCTTAGTGCTATTGTTTGGACATAACCACTGCTAAACCACACATGGTCCATGCAGACACACACACACACACACACACACACACACACACACACACACACACACACACACACACACACACACACACACACACACACACACACACACACACACACACACGCTGATGTACAAGCACAGCACAGACACATTTATAACCACAAAGGCTGCAGACTGTTTTCAGGGGCCTGTTTCAGCGCTGGCAAAATGAACGACTTTTATGTGATGTGCAATTTTGTGCCACTGTGCTTTGAGGAAAAGGGAGGAGGAGAGTGAGTTATAAGGTGTCTGTGGAGCCTTCTGTCTGTCCGGGAAAAATATATTCATCTAATATGGACACACTGCACTCTGCTATCAAACCATTCTCTCATCCTTCACCACGGTCCTTCCATGTCATGACCTCCACCTCCCTCACATTAATGACTCTCTCTTCCACTCTCTCTTGTCAATCAATGCTTGTGGACTTGTGGGCTCAATGAGCATTTTAAATGTTTCAAAGACTTTTATTGGCAAATGAATGAAAGAGTTGCACTGCACTGCTAAAACCTTTGGTTCTGACTGCTGATACCATGATCTTGGTGATTTGAAAGCACATATGATGAGTGAGGGATGGAGCGCCCTGTGAAACCAAACGTAACTTTTTTTGGGAAACTATATACACATGCACATGCCACTTCATTAGGGACATCTTGCTAGTACTGGTTTGGACCCCCTTTTGCCTTTACAACTGCGTGAATTCTCTGTGGTGTGCTTTCAACAAGAAACGAGAAGCATTCCTCAGAGACTTTGGTCCGTATTGACATGATAATATCACACCGTTGTTGCTGATTTGTCAGCTGAACATCCATGATGTGAATCTCGTATTCCACCACATCCCAAAGGTGCTCCATTGGCTTGAGATCTGGTGAGTGTGGAGGCCAGGTGAATACAGTGAGCTCATTGTTGTGTTCAAGAAACAATTTTGAGATGATTTGAGCTGTTGGAAGCAGCCATCAGAAGATGGTACACTGGTTATTAAGGGATGGACATGGTCAGCAGCAATACTCAGCTAGGCTGTGATGTATGAACAATACTCAGTTGGTAGTAAGGGGCCCAGAGTGTGCCAGGAAAATATCCCCTACACCATTAAACCACCAGCAGCCTGAACTGTTATTTCCTGTTATTTATGCCAAATTATGACCCTGACATCTGAATGTAACAGCATAAGTTAAGAGTCAACCAGACAACAGACCAAACAATATTTTTCTAATCTTCTGGTGGCCATTTTTGGTACACCCATGTGAATTGCAGTGCCGAGTGTGGTCTTCTGATGCAGCAGCCCACCTATTTCAAGGTTCAACATGCTGCACATTCAGAGATGTTCTTGTAACGATGCGCTGTGTAGTTACTGGAGTCACTGTTGCCTTGCGATCAGCTCAGAGCTGGTCACTCTCATCAGACCTCTGACATCAACAAGGCATTTTCACCCAGCAGTTTCTGAAATACTGAGACCAGCCCTTTTGGTACCAACAACTATGCCACATTCAAAGCCACTTGCACAACCTTTCTGCCCCATTCTACATGGCTAAATGTACTGAGTTGCTGCCATGTGATTGGCTGCTTATATTTCTGGCTTGCAAACGAGAACGGGTTCTCTGACATTTTAACTGGTAAAATAAAAGTTTAAATTTGTGTTGACATAACTGTCGTAACTGTGCAGGTGTATCTAACAAAGTAGGTGGTGAGTGTATCTGTATATTATGCATAATTCTGACCCACATTTAGAATAAGAAGAGGAATATGAGATTAGAACATAAAATACATATTTTAATATGCTGTCTTTAACAAATTAGTTTTAGATGGCTGCACTTAAAAAATCTTTTAGCATATAAATTAAAACTACTTTTGGCGGCTCTCTTATTCACAAGGGTCACCACAGCGGGTGGCTCCACGTTTGATTTGGCAGTTTTTACTCAGGGTGCCCTTCCTGAACCAACCACAAAGGGATTTCTGTTTAAATAACAGCTGAAAAATATTCTGGAACAAAGCCTTTAAAAGTCTTATGCCAAAGATATTTAATCTGAGATATACTACCCATAGCTCTAATTTGCAAACCTTTTCCATATTGTTGTTGTCTTATTTGGACAGAGTGATAAATAAAAACTACAGTCGAGCAGAGATGGCACTGTGCCCCGCAGATCTCACTAAAACACTGTGTACTTTCAGCTCAAGGACTCTGCATATCAGGTCACACCTCACACTTCACAGCAACACATATGCACACACACATCTATCTAAACACTGACAGTGTTGGAAGGAATCAATGTTTTGCCTTACTGAAGTATACATTGGCAGCTACTTTGCATTAGAAGACAAATAGAGGAGGTATTGGTCTATATTGAATAAATAATAGCTAAAATCCCAGGTGGGTTCACCCAGCTTAACAGAGTTTTCAGAATCTCCTCTCTGTAGCTGTTTTTTTCTCATAATTTAAAAATAGCTGCAAGCAAAAGAAAGAAAACTTTGCATTACAAAGTGTTATTCATGCTACAAACTTGCATTCATGGACATCTTGTTGTGGTCCACGGGCAGGGCAAACAGGAGAAAATGTATTTGATGTCATGGGGTGAGGAGCAAGCGAGATGAAATGGATACAGAGGCTTTGCTTTTAGTCTGCATCTTCTGTATTTTTTATGTAAAATGTAAAACATTGAGATTTACTGTTATTGTGTTGCAGTAGGAAGAGTAAGGTTGAAAAATTAGGAAGGAATGGAAGGAAGGTTTGCTTTAAGTCACAGGTTTTCTCAAGGCTGAGTTTGAAGACTATCTTTGCTGATGGATGGTCTTTAAAGACAAGACTGTGAAGCATCACTTTGACTCCGACTCTCAGAGCAACTCTGGCTTTCCTGCACTGATGCCTAAAATACTTCCTGCAGGAGTCACATCAGCGTATGTTACAAATTCAACACTGGCTGACAGATGAGGAAATGCAGGACTTGTGCCAGAACAAATCCAAAGATGCCGCGAGAGTCTGAAAAGTTACTAATATAATGGCAACCTTCAGACTGAAGGGACTTTTAATTTGATGTGACAGAAACAATTCTTTTAAAATGATCTATATAAGCATTTCATGCAAGGGCTGCTGCTATTTATGCTTATCTATCTATAGCAGAGATAAACGGTTTAGTACCAAAAACAGTGACAAATCTATAAACCTGTATATCTATAAAAATATCTCAAAGTCATATTGAGATTATATATCTATAAGAAAGCTCGAAGCTGCATGACAACCCTGCTATTATAGACACTAATGTTAGCGAGAGCACCTACCATGTACAGCAGTGGGGCTCATTAGTGAAAACCATAGACTGAGATGAACACTGAAGTCTGAAGTTTAGCTTTTTTTTTTCTTTTTTTTTTGGAACCATAAGTGACCATGTTTGAATGAGAGTGGAATGCTAACGCTAGCAAGCTTCATTTGCAACTGTATACAGTAGTTCATCACCACACACCTTCTAATTAGGTCTAAATAATAAATAAAATACAATTTTCACTTGCTCAAACTAGAGCAGTGACTTCTTGAATGGGCTATTAATATAATAAATTACACAGCTGCCATGGTTCTGGCCATGATCCCAACAACAATCCATGTTATCTGATAGCTAATGTTGTAATGACTGTTGTTGAGATGTCCAGAGGCTTAAATTAGCTGAGCTGCAAAATAACTACCAACATAATTGGCACACACCTGTCAGTCAAAGCAGCTAGAGCCTAAATGATGCATAAATTTAAGCTTTAATAAAAATTAAATGGATAATTGCCCACAGCACATTTATTACAAAGGGATGAAAACCAAATTAGCTTACAGGCTGTTTTTTTCTGTAGCAGGCAGTCAACGTGTTTTTCTGCTCTACAGTCAGACATTTAAAGTCGATGGAGATCAGCTTGCTTTTCGAGCTAGCCTCAAGTGACCATTCAAGGAATTGATGTATTTGGCTCTTCCATGTATTGTTTAGGCCTGAAGGTTGCCTCTTGGTCAAAATCCTATGAATTATATTTGAACCTTAGTGACTCCTGACAGGTACAGAAGATCAGGTTAATACCTAAATATAAATATGATCTAAAGAGTGAGGCAACTTTAGTAATCAGTTCAATTTCTACTATCAATTATCAAAACATAATGCTACAGCTTTAACAACAAGCAACTATGCAAAGCACCAGTCACATGGACCAGTCAGTCACTATCACACTTGAGGAGTCGTGAAACCAGTTGCACCCCCGCCAAACTATGAAAAAAAGTGCGACTTAAAGTCCGGAAAATAGGGTAGTTTGCAGACAAATCCACATCTTCCATTCAAATTACAGGTACATGTAACTCTGGAAATTTGCCAGCAAACAAATTGATCACAAGAGGCTTTTGGTTGATTTGGTAACAGGGTTCTAGCCATGAAACAAATTCAACCTGGCACTTATTTTTTCCTTCCACTAATGAGTTTGTAGATATCACGTGAAAAGCCTACACAACAAAAACATTCCAGATGTTTTATCAGTCGGATCAGCTGCTAAGAGCACTCCCTATGCTTGAATATCCATCATCATGTTGTCAGCATGACAAGGCCTCTCACAGCTCCTGGGTTTTTATGTTTATGTGTCTTAAATAATTGGCAGTATTCACCTTTGGTCAGGGTTTACAAATGCTGCTTTTATAAAATGACGGTTGCAACATTAAGTCCCAACTTTTACTCTAATGGCGAATGTTCTCCACTTTATTTCCACTTTGAATCCAATTTTTTTAAGTTTCACCAGCATTGAGCAAGCAGTTGTCGACTGTGTGCAGACATGTGGTCAGGGGAGTCTGTTTGGTAACAGATGCCAGTCTTTTACTCCTGTGTGACTGCAGCTTTGGTGACAAATTTCAAAACAAATATATCATACACCACCTTTTTCCCACTGAGATCCCAATTAAAATGAGTCAGAAGGGTTTAATCAAAAAATGTGAGAAAAACTGATTGAGGTGAGTCTTTCTTATTACAACCTAATGGAATGGAAATTACAAAGCCGCCAATAAAATATTTAAACATACGTATATTTATATATCTTTTTTCCTTAAATATTTCAGCCCTATTTTTATCCCCAGCAACAGCGTTGCTATTGTTGGACATTGCATTTCCCACTCAAGCCGAACTCCACCATGACTCCTGGAAGCTTTTGTTTTCTTAGATGACATAACAGCAAATTCACATCTAACTTTCATTGACCATCTGCCTCTACAGCTCCAGTACAACCCACCTCTGCTCTTACTTCAACCACGTCTGGAAGGTAGAAAGTCTGATTTAGGCCAGACAGCTCACTGCCAAGTATTATGCAGCAGGGCACTCAAGGTTGCTTTAAAAATCTATGAGATATTTTCGCCTCTGTCTCAAAATTAGAAACTGACAGGAGACCTCGTGCCAGCAGTCAATCAAACTGACAAACTCACATGCATGTGTGTGCATGTGAGTGTGTGTGTGTGTTTGCTGCATCATTCAGACCGAGGCTGTGCTGTGTCATCTCTGAGTGTGTTCCTGACTGTCACCTCCACCCTGTGACTTTTTCTCTCAACCTTCAACCCTCCTTCACATCAAAAATGGATTAACTTGTGCAAGCTGCTAATGCTACCTCACTCAAATGTAATCTGAATGAGTCCCACTCTTGAAGAACAAAGGCAACTCTCAATTAAGACCATCTAATATACTGAACAACTAAAGCAAGGATGCACACACACACACACACACACACTGCAGACTGTCAGCATGGAGAGGAAGGTCGGGGGCGGATGAGGAAACATCACGCTGTGAACATTTATTAAAGGAGACATCTACAGAGGGTCAAGACACAAAGACAGTAGTAGAGGAGAAAGAAAGACATTTAGTAACACTGTGCAGGGAAGGAGATACAGTATTTATCTGTGTCCACTGTGGTCCCATGCAAAAAAAACAGCCTTACCCAGCATGCATTAGTAGCAGGTTGGCATTTGTTAACATCATAAATCGTTGGTTGCTTTCCCAAATACCAAACTGCCCACATTGCTTATAAACACACACACACAGACGCACACAGGTACACGCCCGGGCAAACACGCACAAGTACACATGAGTTGACCAGCAGTGAGAGTGGGCCAAACGCCGTTCTCAGCTCAATGGACAATCCCACAGATAGGAAGGGTTTTTAAGTCCAAGCAGCTTACCCAATCATTTATCAGATTAATACTTTTCATGAGAATAAACCAGTCATAGAGAGAGAGACATATGGAATGTGTTAAACTGCGCTCATCTGAAAACCACAGAAATATTACGTAACCAAAGGTTAGCCTGTGCTGTGTGTGTGTGTGTGTGTGTGCGTGTGTGTGTGTGTGTGTGTGTGTGTGTGTATTCATATTAGAGCTGTCATTTCAATCTGAATGAAACCATTAGGATAGTTCTTGGGCATTTAGTTTGCATTGAAACTACAGGAAACGTTTCCCTTCAGCATCTCTGTATCTGTTACATGGAATGGTACTGTAAATGGACTATATTTATATAGCGCTTTCGTCATATTACTAACCACTCAAAGTGCATTACAACTCACATTCCCCCCATTCACATCATACTTTTTCCTATACCCAGAGCACATTTCCTGTAATACCAAAGTCCAGTACCAAAGTACCAAAGGCAGCTTTTGGATTTCACTTCATCATGCAGACTGGATCAAACCACAGACCTTCAGCTTTCTCAGTTCTTCTATTTCTCTAAGTTAAACTGGCGTGAAGCTGTGCACGGGCCTTACATTGGAGTCAAGCAGATCGAGGCTGTCCAGGCTCTTGCTGCGGTGAATGCGGCCTTTGATGCGACGCAGTGAAGGTTTCCCCTGGCTCATGGGCAACGAGAGAGTGGAGGTGGCAGGCATAGCCATAGCACCGGCGCCACCAGTAGCACCTATAGGCTCATCTAAACATCCAGGAGCACCTGAGGGGGATAAATCTCCATCTGGCGGGGTCACCCTGCAACAGAAACACAGAAATCAATGAAAACATTGGCTAGAAACAGCTTTGGTTTGAAAAAACAAACAAAAGAAGACTCAAAGGAAACTAGTTTCATAAAGAAAACAGTTCTCTTTGTGCAAATGTACTCACATGTGCACAACTCAGCACCAAACTGCAGACAACTCATACTAAAAAACCAAAATGAAAATTTTTTTTTATATAAATCTCCATTGTTGCATTACTTATGGGCTCAAATACTTGATGTAACTAAATCTATTAAAAAACACAGTTCACAATGAAGACAATTTCTCCCAGAAGCAAACACACAACACACAATGCTAGCAGACAGCACTGCTGTATCTGAGGGAAAACATAAAGATGCCGGAAGGATCAAAGTGACATAACTTTCTTCTTGTTGTCTTTACTTTTTAAAGGACATCTTCTCCTGTTGGCTGTAGTGGCATTTAAGCAAGTGTGAATAATTGGGCTGAATGTCAGCGGGTAGCCTGCAGATGGGCACTAGGTAGGCAGCATCCACTTGTCTTCTATTATTAAGCCACAATGAAGCTGCTTTGCTGCTTACATGCTTGGCTGCAAAGGTGATTTAAGGCGAAATGTTGGGGAAAGTAACAATTAAATGCAATTTTGTTTGTTTCCCCTATCATGCCTTAAAAAGTTAGAATAATAATACTTATTCAAATTTCCTGAAAGAAGAAGAAAAAACAACAAAACTTACAATAAATTACATTCTTTGTATTAAATCAGATTAAATGGGACATAATAAAAATAAAAAATGTAAAATAACTTACATACAAACTCAGATGAACAAAAACACAAGACACATCACACCATCAACCAAAATGAAGCAAAACGCAGGAGCAGTGTGTGAAAAACTGGCCTTGATTTGCTGCGCTCTGAAAGAAGACGTGAGCCTTACGGCTTTAATGTGTTTTGTAACAGAGAATTCTGCTGTAAACGTTAAACCAAAGAAATCCAAATTTTGAGAGCTGCTTGGACAAAGAAGTCAATTCAACAAGCCTCTTTCAGTGCTGGAAAGTTGTTACAGATACTTTTACATTTTTTAAATATTTCTGACATTTCATTTAAAAAATGAACTCATCAATCAGTAACCAATAATCTGCACTGATCATAAACAAAAATAATCAGTGCTCGCGGTCCTAAAGTCAGCTCAGCTCTGCATTTCAGGCATTTAAAAGAGAAGCTGGGCTATTTGTTGCACTTCAGGTCTACCATAATGACAAGTCATCAATCAAAGGCTTGTACTAAAGTATTATGCTGTCATGTGTTAAAGTTGACAACACATGACAGTCTCAAGGAAAAAAAAAACAATAAACCCCCTGACACGCTGTCAGTCTTTCTGAGCATGAGGACGGCTGGAACACGATCAGGGGCTTTGGAAGTCTATCGAGCATTTTAATGGAAAGCCTTTGTTGTGGTCACCAAACGGGAAGCAAAAATGATGCTACCATGTGGCTATGCATGAAAAACAGAAGGAGGTGGCTCCGCATGCTACGGTTTAGTGAGCGCTTCAAAACATCCAACGCCCCTGAAGACTTCTTTAAACAAAACTGATTTCAAGGGCAATAATTGGCGTGCTGTTTAAAAATATAACAAAACCTAAATTAGACTATTATTTATGCCAAGCTTCTTTTTTTTACTCTTTTTTACCAGTGGAAAAAATGCCAAATCACAACAAGCAAGAGCAATATGGCTACATAACACTGATGACAGAGCACCTGCTATGCATCTATAGTGTCTATACGTCTGGCTGCTCCTTACTAAAGCACATTAAGCCTCTTATGTGTTGGCATTTGTTCCTCGTTAGTCTTTTCACTGCCAACTTTGAAGCCAAAAGCTCAGTTTCTGAGAACACACACACATTTGAAAATGAGCTTGTTCACAGTTATAGTGTGGATTTTGCTGGTGAGCAACACCTTATTGTGTAATTAACTGAATATAAATATATTCTTCTTTTTCTATTCCCTGTTCTGCAGCTCCAACTCTGGTTTAATGTGAAACAGCATTAAAAAAAAACAATGCAGATCGATAATGTGTGTTGAATACTACCTTAAGAAGATCAGACTCGAGACCTGTATTGCCCTGTTGTCCCCTTGATCCTCTAATAGTGGAAAAAAAGGTGGCAGACTGGATAATAGAATTTGTTTTGAGGGCAAATGTGTTTAAGACCTTTGAAAACATATTTCTATGTGAGATTTGAGAGTCTAAAATATTAGTAGCAGGTCAAAGAGGCTGACTCAATTTAAATGCTAACCACAGCATATTGACATAGCCACAATGACAATGCTGACATGGTGCTTAGAAGATACAAAAAAAAATCATGTCTGATTTAAAGTTGACTGATTTCCCCTTCAAAGTCATGTTGGTGTGCACCTCTGTACCGCTTCCAGTGTGGCTGCTACACGTCTGTACCTCCATGACTATCTCAAGGCAAAGATCTGTGACAAACTGAGCCAACTTCCATGTTAACGATCCCTGCTGAATAGGGCTATGGCCAAGCGCCCAAACAGTGGAGTTTAGTGGAAAAGCCTACATTCTCCAAGCATGCAGGTGGCACTTCTGGGTAGAAGGGCAAAATGTTTTCCAAGTTAACAGGTCGGGTGCAGCAAATTCATCCCGAGGGTCAGACTAAGTTCTACTGTAAAGTACCGAGGGCATCTGAATTGCAGTGCATGACGGCTAGTTTTTACGCTGGACACGCAGGTGCACGTGGCCTGAACAGGACAGATCTAAAAATAGAGATCTAAAAATAGCATCTGTGCTGGAAGCACTGCCCAAGGTGACAATATTAGGAGGAAACTCGAAATTTAAATCAGGTATTGAATCAGGTACAGTTCTTGGTTTTTATATGCTGAGTTCAGATCTCTGTCATGGCATTTCACTGTATTCAAAAGATGAAGGACCACAAAAGCTATTTAAATTAAAACTGAAGGAATCAAGAAGTAAATGCAAAGTTTCACTGCACTTCATCTTCTACTTGTTAAAAACTGCTTATTTCTGATAAAGCAATGGTCTGAGCAGGTCATTTTTTAAAGTTCTAAAAATTTCTGAAAACATCTCTAACACGAACTGAGAAATTATGGTCCAACATGGATTCTAATGTTCTAATAAGACATTTTTAACTGTTTTTCATTTACATATTTGAGCGCACCAGTGTAGATCTTTGATGACCTTACATCAACAACCAGCCTCTAAAAGAAAATTGTTTTTAATGCTTTAAATCACACATGCAGTGTGTAAGTACAAACCTTCACTTGCAGTGTGCTACAGTAATATAAGGTCATTGGCTTTCTAGCCCTGTTTGTTTACCTGTAGCTGATGGATCTGTGTATTTACTAACAGTCAGAACACACATAGAGCTTAGTCTCTGTCACTGTGATCCCAGTGTTACTTTCACAAGGGGATTTTATTCACACAAAGCTTCTGAGTGCTGATAGGACCTGTATCTGTGTAATGCTTACAACCTGTGGATCATTCTGCTAATCCTACACTAACAGATAATATCACAGGGTAACAGAGAAACTAGAAATATGTGATTTGAGGCATTGGTGCTTCAATGACACTTTTAGGAAATTAAGATCCCTTCCAAAATCTGTGAGTGGACTTCAATTCATTTTAGATTAAATTAAATTTAAAATTACAATTTCCTTCAATTGTTTGATAAATTTAGCAGTAACTGAATTATAATCAGTAGACAACAAATACGCTATATTGCCAAAAGTATTCACTCACTCTTCCAACTCATTCAGGTGTTGCAATCACTTCCAATGGTCACAAGAAGTCTTAAGATGATCAGTCTCGAGACATAGACCTAGGCAGGCAGACTCCTTCTACAAACATTTGTGAAAGAAGGCGTCGCGGTCAGGAGCTATGCAGATGACTCGCAGGTCTACCTGCCACTGAAACAAAAATCAATTAGTGCTCTGAAGGCCTTACTGTACTGTTTGGGGGATGTTAACACACGGATGGTTTTAAATTTTCTTAACTTAAACAGAAAACAGAGGTCATTGGGCTCCTGACCTCTACGATCTCGGCTACAATAATTACAGAGAAAACCCAACAGTCAAAACGACCCCCTGTGAGCAAGCACTTGGTGACAGTGGGAAGGAAAAACTCCCTTTTAACAGGAAGAAACCTCCAGCAGAACCAGTCTCAGGGAGGGGCAGTCATCTGCTGTGACTGGTTGGGGCTGAGGAGAGAGAGACAGGGCAAAAGACATGCTGTGGAAGAGAGACAGAGATTCATAATAAGTAATGAAGAGGTGAATGAAAAGAACTCAGTGCATCATGGGAAGCCCCCCAGCAGCCTAGGCCTATTGCAGCATAACTAAGGGATGGTTCAGGGTCACCTGATAACTATAAGCTCATGGTTAGTTCCTCCTTGTGAGGAACTTGGGAGTGATCTTTGATAGTAATCGGACTTTTGACAAACACATTAATGTTGTCATTAAATCTAGTTTCTTTCATCTCCGGCTACTCGCAAAGGTGAGGCCATTCCTCTGATTCAGAGACTTTGAGAGGGCTGTCCATGCCTTCATTTCGTCTTTACTTGACTATTGTAATAGTCTTTATTCAAATGTCAGTCGGTTGCTACTTCGCAGAATGCAGCTGGTTCAAAACACTGCAGCATGGTTACTAACTGGCACGAGAGAGCACATATCCAACATATCGAAACTGCCGCTTCCAAACAGGACCTCTCCCATACTTGAGACTTTTAAAACCCACTCGAAAACCCATTTTTGTGGCTTTTAAATCAGATTGCGTCCTGGGTACATTATTTGTGTTGTTTTTTTTCAAATAGAATTTTTAAATTTTTTATGTTACTGTCATTTTATCTTAGATTTAGTTTCAGGTTATTTGATTAGTTTAGTTGTACAGCACTTTGGTCAACTGCTGTTGTTTTTAAACGTGCTACAGAAATAAACTTGACTTGACCATGAGAGGATGTCACCTGTGCACCAAGGAAGAGCATTTCCATGTTGCTTGTTTTTTTCCTTGTTACTTGTCATGAAATTCTTTGCTACTAAATATTCCACAGTCAACTGTTAGTGGTATTATAACAAGGTGGAAGTAATAGGGAATGACAGCAACCCAGCCATTAAATATTAGGGAACATAAACTCATAGAAAAGGGTAAGTGGGCGCTTGGCTCTTTGGTGAAATTTTGAACAATTTCATGCTCCCAACTTTTTGGGAACAGTTTGGGGATGCCCTCTTCCTGTTTCAACATGACAGTGCACCAGTGCACAAACTAGTGTATGTTGAAGGTTAGAAAAAGTGAGCTTGTTGATTTTCTGGTCCACAAAAGCAGTAAAAGCAGAGAAAAAATATTTAAAAACTATACAGAACACAAGAAGTAGCGGAAGTTCCTTTTGTGTTTTGCAGCGAAAGTAGCTTTTGCAAAAACAACATATGCAATGATGAAAACATGGAGATTTAAAATAAAATACGTGGCAATAATGGATTTGATGCCAACAACATGGGACAGGAGTAAGAAAAGACTGCAGTTACACTCATATACTTTTTCTTTGTCACCATTTAAAACATCTTGAGGTCAGAGAAAGATATATTTTATGAGGACTTGGGAAAAGAACTGCGGTGCACAGAAAGTTTGACTGCACTTACGTGACTCTACAGCAGATGTTGCTTGTGTGTGTCTGTTGTGGTCACACTACAATGTTCCAAAGATGGTCTTTAAAACGTGCATCTTAGATATTTCAGCGTGTGTTTTTTTGCCAACACTATTTTTTTTCAGACTTTGTAAATGTGTAAAAAGCCTGGAATAAAAAAAGAAAAAAGGAATAGAAGTTACTAGTCACAAAGGTGAAGTAAAATGGTTGTATTGAGCTCACTCTCCTGTTGGCTTATATTTTATCTTCCTGCTGAAGTGAATCCAGTTTAACTTTTGCATTTTTTAAAGGTTTTCAGCATCCAAGGCTAAAGTCACATTAAATAATGGTAATCATGATAATTTATCGCTGGCAGCACACACAGTGGGGACATAACTAAAGCAAGCTGAGTTTTGCTAACAACAATAACATGACTTTTATTATTTTTATATAGCTCATTATCATTATGTGGTTCTGGCAAGGCAACAGCTTCATTTCACATTTCACTAAGTTTCACCTGTAGAATCCACAAATTGCTGAAAGTTCAAAACAAATCAACACTTTAGTGAGCTATGACTGGTAATTTACATGATGAACTGCACTCATTATGACTCATGTTGATTATGAACAGTCAGACTGAATTGTGTGACTGCATTCTTCTACCATTAAGGATGTCCTAGAGCGTCTTTTCTAAAGGACACAGTAAAGACATTACTTTTATGAGTAATTAAAAAACATAACCTGCTCTTACCATGGCAGCATCTCACTGAGTTAGGAACCTTCCCAAGCAAAAAAACATTACTATTTCAGCACAACCTGCATACGTCATGTTATGTCATATCATAAAAATTAAATACTCAATTGGTAACCTCACAACTAATTTGCAATGGTTAAGTTAACTGTGGATTTTTGAGTAGCCCACAGAAGCTGAGTTAGAAGTGTGGGGTTCATCAGACTGGAATATTGCATGGGGTTTCATCAGTTTTTGCACACAATATTATTAAAAGATTACGAGAAGCTGAAGAAATCTCTGTACACAAGGGACAAAACCAAAAACCAATAATGAATGGTCGGGATCTTTGAAAATAATAAAAAAACAGGCACAATTCTCTACTGGAAATCACTGCATGGGATTAGAAAGAGTTCTACCAGTGAACACAGGTTATCACTGCATCTGCAAATTGAGACTCACACGCACAAAAAAGCATACAAACAATCAGGAAACACAGCTGCCTTCTCTGGATTTGAGCTCATCTGGAATAAACGCAGGCGAAGAGGAAACTGATCTGTGATCTGACTAATTGAAGCATCATTGAAGTATCATTAAAGAACAAACAATACATGTTGCCATCAAGTAAACCTCTCGCGCTTCAGGCGAGGTAATGCAATACAGTGGTAAAATTCCTGTTTCAACTTTTTTCAAAGTTGAAACCATATTCCACATTAGAAAAAGTTTTTTCTTTGATAATTTTTTTAAAACTAAATTATATTTTTTGGCAATGCTGCAGGAATTTAGACTGATAGCTTGGGCTATGCAACACAGTGGATTAGACACAGTCTCGCTGTCCGTGCAGGCAGACGCTAGTTTCACTTTTCACTGCCTCCAGAGAAATATGGAGAAACTCACAAACAGGCTGGAGTGCACTTACAGAGCAAACCCAAAGTGTCCCCTTCAGTGCAAACAGACAATGCATTTACAGTGCAAAAGTAAAGAAATAACCAGACACATTAGGCACAAACTGCAGAGAGAGGTGAAATGTATGAATATTACATGAGACTTGAGCCCAAAATAGAGAATCTCCCTCCTGCCGTGGATTAAAGAAACCACTGGCAAACCTGAACACGTTACCTCATCCAGTAATATCCAAGTAATGTCAGCTATATAAAAAGCATTGATTAATTGGTTGATTAATGTTTAAAGTAGGGCTGTGCAACATCATATCATCTGCAGTAATACTGATACAAAATTTTATGTGATATAAAAACGGTGCATGCAATATCACCACCATCAACACTGCAGCTTAATCTAAGATAAAACATCCCAGGTTTCTGATCTTTCTGATCTCAGCTCACATACTTATGTGTTTATTACCAACTATTTTGAGTGTATAAGTGTGCATGGTGGTTAGCACTGCTGCCTCACAGCAACAATGACATCTGGAAGGTCTGGGTTCAATTCCAGTCTGGCCTTTCTGTGTGGAGTTTGTACGAGGTTCCTCCCACAGTCCAAAGACATGCAGTTACTGGGGTAAGGTTAATTGGTCATTCTAATTTGGCTCTCTGTGTTAGCCCTGCAACAGGCTGGCTGCCCTGAACAGGTCTGACCGCGGGGAACATGTGATTTTTAAATCCTTTTTACAGTAATCCCTCGCTACTTTGCGGTTTGCTTTTCACAGACTCACACGCATTTCACAGTTTCGTGGATTTTCAATAAATATTAGTGTGAAATATTTATTGCAGAATTTTCGCTGTTTTGAGAGTTTTTGCGGTACTCGTTCTTCACATTCGTAGTACGTGTTGTACAGTAATGTATATATTTGATGAACACTCAGAGCCAGTTGGACCCGATTACCACGGAGAAGAAAACACTGAGCCGCAAATACATCAACCCAAAAAAACCCAACCCCTGCTATAAACATATATATTAAAAATATTAATTCTGACACTAAAAGAACATTACCCAGCAGCCGCTTGAGATTCTACTTGCTGACGTGAGATTGTAAACAACACATGATTGGTTGACTGATGGAAAGCGACCAACCAGAGAATGCTGCTCTTTATACCAGTCGCTGATTGGCTCAGTAACTGTCGCATCTTGTTTTCTTTTGTTCACGCTCGGCTAGCCCTCTCCGCTCTTCCAGTTCACGTTATTAAGGTTATTAAGGGAATTGGAAAGTGTTATGTAGTGTATAAGTGGGTGGGGAGGGTTTATAAAAACCTAAAATAGTGTATAACTACTAAAATAATGTATAAATATTAAAATAAATATAGTGTCCCTACTTTGCAGATTTTCACTTATTGCGGGTGGTCCTGGAACGTAACACACACATAAGTGAGGGATTAGTGTATTTATTTTTTCTTGCCATACTAGAATAAAGTGTAATTGAACATCCACTACAGTAGGTGGCGGTGGATGGTCATTGTCAGAGTTTGCGCAGTAAGTAATAACTCTATTGCAGCCATCTCAAACTCCTCATTGAAAGGAGCGAGTTGAGGTGGTTCGGGAATCTAACTAGGATGCCTCCTGGGCGCCTTTTGGGTGAGGTGTTCTGGGCATGTCCTACCGGGAGGCAGCCCCAGGACAGACCCAGGACACGCTGCAGAGATTATATCTCTCGGCTGGCCTGGGAACGCCTTGGAGTCCCTCCGGATGAGCTAGTGGAGGTGGCTGGGGACAGGGAGGTCTGGGCTTCTCTGCTTAGGCTGCTGGCCCCACGACCCGGCTCCCGATAAGTGGAAGAGGATGGATGGATCTTGACTTTAAGGACTAATGTGATAAAGGTGATCATGTGATCAATTGAAAACTTTGGCATCTAAATAGACTTTGTGGTGATGATAACTTTTGTTTTCATGGTCAAATAGGATTCTTGGAGTTGTATTGTTACTGAACGTTAAGTAATCACAACTACTGTCAAATATCTTATTTGTTATTTGAAAATTTCAGACCAGCTGGGACAATAAATACCTCGCCAACAGACCTTGTCATAATGTTATATTTTCTCATACTTTGCCATTGCCATTTTTTTAAATACTCTGTAACTGCTTGTTGCATCCACATGGAACATAAAAATGCGAGGGCTGTTTTTTATTCACGTTCATGTTCTGAAATTCCCAATTCCTTACCAGCATGAATTAGACACAGCAGCAAACAGAAAGCCCTTTATGTTGAAGCGACATCAGCTTCAAAGCGTGATCTGTTCTGGGACAATAAATACCTGTGTTCATTGTGTGTTTAGCTTTGTGATGAGATTATACAAGCTGGATTGCAGCAGCCTTCAGTGTAAGGTAGGATTCAGAGGAGCCCAGATTCACAGCAGCCTGCTGCTGCCAGCTCAAAACCTTACAGAGTGGGAGCACCTAGCAGCAAGCAGCTAGCAGAAGAATATATGTGTTTTGGGGAAATGCACAAGGTGCATTGTAAACAAGTGTGTGATTAGAGATTTTTTAAAATGTGATAAAATATTATGAGAACAAGTATCAACATTTAAATGTATGAAAACTGAGCTGCAAATAAGTCCCTTAAAATATAGTAGTGTTTTAATTTTAAAATGTTTTGTTGGTCAAAAAAAAAAAACCCATTCACACTGTTTTGTAAATATATAGTTTAGAAATGTAGAAATGAAATTAGGAACTGATCACTGATCTGTGTAGTGATTTAACACAGTAACATGAAAATTCCACTGTAGTGCTGTGCAAAGGTTTTAGCTAATAAAAGTGGGACGGTTTCAAAGAAATGCCATAGAAAGATTCTCATATATTTAATGCATGGGGGAGTGGGGTACTGTTTTGATATGTCTGTCTGTCTGTTAACGATATTGCAGCAAAACTGATTTATACCAAATTTCAGGGAAACACAGTCAGTGACCCCAAGATCACCTGATTATTAATTAATTTTTAATAATGTTACCTAGGGTGTTCAAATTCACATTATGGATGCATCTACTAAAAATCTTGGATGAGTTTCAATCCCCGTGACCTTGACCTCAAGATAAAGGTCAAAGAAAAATTATGGGCATGGACAGTAGGACCTATGTGTTATCTCGGTGATCTCGGTGACATTCAAATCAACTAAAACGCCACCACTGTTTTGTTTTTTGACAGTTTTTTTGACACAATGGATAAGAATCTAAACATCTGCTCAAAAATTGCCAAGTGCAACTTTGAAATTAAATCCCTCTTATGAGTGTTAAAGTGATGAGGCGGGAGTTTTGGGGCTACCTGTGAGGAACTGAAGAGCACTTAGAAGTAACATTGGTTCTGCTTCGTGAGGACTAGCGAGACATCCTGACACTTCTAAGAAGCAAAGCTCACATTTTCATGCACATCACTCACACATATTCACACTGTCAGATCTTTGTACAGCTATAGGAAAACGTCTTATCTGTCCTTATCAGAGTTTGTATCTCATATCCAATAACAATGGAGCAGGCACTAACCAAAGTGTTAAACAGAGTCCTGGGATGCTTTTCCACCCTGGGATTTGTCTTTGTTCATATCTTCCAGCTCATCAGGCAGCATCCAAAATAGCTGCAGTGACTTTTTCTCTTTCCATTTATATTCCTAGACCTTTTCAAAGAAGCTTTTACCTAGCCAGCATTTTACTTTCCATATAAACACAAACACTTAGCACTGGCGTCAATTGCACAGGTGGGGAAAAATAAAGTGAGAACACAAACAGAAACCAGGGACTAAAGGAGACAGGTGAACAAAGCATAAAGAAACATGGTGCTGAGAGGCAGAGTTGATGGAAAGAGGACGAAGGCGTATGACCATAATGCAAAGGGACAAAGCACAGAGGGACAATGTCAGCATATGGATCAGAGGTCGCCCTGACTGTTTCATAATGCCTGACTGTTCAGCTTGAAGTGATGGCAGCCGAAGAACATGCATCATTTTGCTCCTGGGTGCCCCTACTACTACACGGGAGAAGTGGTGACAAGAGGTACATGACACATCCTTCTTGGTCTAGAAAACCCCGCTGATGCCCCGAAACAGAGGACTGAAACACATGACTAACACGCTGGATGGCTAAAAACGTCCTTGAAAAAGTCTAAAGAGAAATTAAAGAAAACAAGGAAACACATTTCAAAGGCTGGTTTTTAGCTGGAGTCTGTAAGCCATTTGAAAGCCACCTGGGCAGAGACGAGAGCGGGAATGAAAATCTGCGGCAGGATCAAGACTCTGATTAGGCGAGACAGGCGTGGCAGATGGACAGACCAGATTAGGCATATAGACGTGTATCAAACAAGGCGGGACAACTGTCATGTCTGAGTGTCTGACCCCTGTGGAGAGGAGGGTGACAGCAAGGTCAGAGGCTGATTTCAAAAAGTGCTGCTCCCACACTGCACAAACACAACTTAAAAGCAGATGTACAGTACTCCGCTAAAGTCTCGAGTCACCTCTTTTTTTCAGCTGTGATCCCAAACACACGGTCAGAGCAATGGTCTCCTCAGAGCCCGGACCTCAACATTGTTGTACTAGTGTGGGATGATCTTACCAGACGACTGAACAAAAGGCATCCAACATCCAAAGAAGAGCATGAATGTCCCTCAAGAAACCCAGAGAACTATTCCTGAGCAGTATGAGCAAAAATCAGTCATGGCAAAAGCAAAACTCAGCACCGGCCCCATCTATTTCTTAAAAATGCTAAAATAAGCTATTCACTGAAGTACATAGTTAATGTGACAGTTAACCAAGACTACCACAGTAAAGCTCTCAGGAACCCTTTCAGCTGAAATGATACAATAACTCTTTTTTCTTCATGTCAGTATGCTGTAACTTTGTTATCATGACCTTATTACCACCTGTGGCTGCAAGCAGGGACAGACTCTAAACTTACGAGGGCACTACCACGACTTCTTCAGTTTCAACATATAAATGCTTTAGACACATCCCTCTAAACTGTTTCATAGAAGACTGATGACCAAAGTCAATTAACTGCTATTTGTAGTACATGTGTTTAATCTTTTAAGTACTATCTTAGCATAGTAGTATTTGTTGTGTAGTCATAAATTACTTGATTGCTTTCTATAATATCATTACTGTATATATCATGTGTCTAATAAACAAAAGACTGTGTGTGTGTGTGTGTTTGTTTTTCTTGACAACTATTCATCCAGTCTGCTCACTTTTTTTTTTTTTTTTTTTTTTTTTTGAAACCCAAAAAAATTTCTTTTTTTTTTTTAATTTTTTTGGAAAACCAAAAAATTTTTCTTATTTT
>VOQJ01046955.1:13629-41630 GCA_015052665.1 Apistogramma diplotaenia | reverse complement strand
GTGTGTGTGTGTGTGTGTGTGTGTGTGTTATAATCAACTGCTTGCATCCTTATGTTGTGTTTGATTTTTCAGTTTTCTGTTAATGCTGGTGCTGTTGTTATCCTTGCCAGAGACATGGGCTGTCACTGGCAGCCTCACAGAGCTTGCTGCGCCTCAGGCTGGCCCTGGCTGAATTTTGTCTGTCCATGCTGGAGCAGCACTGTGCCGAGGAGACGCAGCTAGCTTTGGCCCGTGAGAAGAAGACCTCAGCTGAAATAGCACTGGAGGAGTTTACACGCTGCACACCGGAGCCTAATTCCACAGAAGAGGTTAGAAAGTGGACACACACTTTGACATCATGGACCAAATGTGAGAGCTATTGTCAAACATGCCGAGTACAATACAGTCTTGTCCTTTAACACCAGTTATTGTAATGAATGATCAGAAGCACTGATATTTTGCATTTTTTGAACACAACACTGCTTTTTACTGTAAACAATGAATTTATCCTACAAGCGAACAGTAGTTAACACCTCATTTGTTTTCTAATACTTTGCATTAGCTGACATGCAAACCTGCCAAAAGTTACTTTATAATTTTTCATTTTTTATTTCCATTTGATTTCAAATGATTGATTAAACGAGCTTCCTCCTTCCTGGGTGGCTGGCCTCTCCTTTAGGGAAAGGGTGAGGAGAGCAGTGCTCAGAATAGAGCTGCTGCTCCTCCACATCCAAAGGAGCTAGTTTATTGAAGAGGCTGAGGGTAAAGGTGATGGACTGGCCAAGCATGTCTCCAGAAACTAAACCCAATAGAGCATCTTTGGGGCATCCTCAAGTGGAAGGTGGAGTTGCACAAAGTCTTTAACATCTGGCAGCTCCGTGATGTCATCATGGAGGAGTGGAAAAGCATTCCAGTGGCAAGGGGTGTACTCATTTTTGTTGCTGCTGGTTTAGACATTAATGTCTGTATTTTGAGGGAAGAATAAATGTACACTGTTATATAAGCTGCACACAGACGACTTTTCATTGTGTCAAAGCGTCACTTTGTCAGTGTTGTCCCTTGAAAAGATGTACTTAAATATCTGCACTGTATATGTTTCAGTGAATCACTGTACCTATGTCCCATTTTTACTAGCAAAATATAAAGGAATGAGGAGCGGCTCCAAACATTGCACAGTACTGTAGTTCAGCACATATGAGGTTTTTTTTAAAAAAACAGACTCTTTTTGACTCTGAAATAACTTTGAACTATTGAAAAATACACCTGCGATGCACGGAGGCCATCCTCCTACAAACCCATAGTTACATTTATCATGGTTTCCAATGTGCAATTAAGGATTTGGGCAGTAGATCAAGTTTGAGATCCTAATGTTTCCCTACCATAGGTGAGAGGAGTGTGCAGGTTAGCTGCCACTTGAGGGTGCTAACGTGCAAAGTACTAAGAGTCTTTATCTGTGAGCACTGCTGAGAGCAAATCTTGTGCAGGATTTCTCACTAGAATGCTGGGCGCGACATTTCGAGTAATGCATGTGCAAGAGATGTTTGAAAAGCTGCCAACCTTCACGGACTGGCGTGCGCTTCCTCCGCTCTGCTTTAGACTGCTGCTCAGGTGTGAGAGAGCCTTATATGGCACTCAACACTAACATGCATCACTTCTGATAAGATCCACAGTTACAAATGCTTCTCTAAAGCTCTGCACTCTCTTGACAGTCATCCTGCATTAGAATGTTATCCGTTCTCAGTGTGCTGATTGACAGTCAATGCATGTTTGGAAAGTCCATTAAGATGTCAGCAAGTGCTTCATCCAGAACTCTGAAGTGGAAATTGCTCATTTAATATTGATCATTTACATTATGAGGCTGAGAAACAGATCAAACTTGAGTTTGAATTTGCTTCCACAACAGCCAGCTCCTAAACATGAATGAATGAATGCATCCAATCAAATTTAGAGTCTGTGCATCGAAATAGTTTGTCGGTGCAAGTGAGTTCTTTGCTTGTGATCCATCTCCTCTTCTGACCTTAATTTCCTTGTGTCTTGTCCAGGAATGGATGAATGTGGGAATGACCTTGGGGCAGATTGCTCTAGGCCAGCTGGCTGCAGTGAGCTCTCGCTCCCTGGACAACGTGGAGACCAGAGCTCGCTGCCTGAACTTAATGGGAAAGTACATGAGACTGCTGGCTGTGCAGGAGGATCCCATTTATCTATATTCTCTGTGGGACACAAGTAAGCAGGTGAATAACACCAAAGTTCACCGTGAGCTTTACAGGTAATGTATATGTCTGTATGCAGTCCTATGAGCTGTGGAACTCAGAACAACTGTAGAAACTTTTTTTAGTGGAAGTCAAAAATCAATTAGACGTTTTTGGACGCAGGCCCAGATACACACACACACACACACACATGCACCAGCGCACAAATGACCCAACACAGGGTTATAAGCTTATGGTGATTAGAGAGATGGATGTTCTTTTACATAACTCGAGACAGAAAAGCTTAAAACTTCAAGGTTTGTGATCATGATGGGATTTTATAGCAATCGTGATCATTGTTCCGTGATCTTGAAATAACTTTGTGCAGAAGGAAGCCTGGACTGAGCCTAAAGTTTCCATGGAGGAGGAGGATTCAAAGAAAGATGGAAGATCAAGCAGAAAAAGGCTTCAAATGACCTCTGCCAAAAGTTCTGAGCTGCAGGTACATACCTTCTGACAAGTGACCCCTTCACTCCTGACTTGTCTCTAATCTGTGGACTTTATTCTAAGGTTCTCCTCACTTCTTAAATCCCTTGGAGGGAAATCTCTGGACATCCTGCATAGTTCTCATATTGAAAGTGAGCACAGAAACGGCTCCTTTACACACCGAACTTGCAGGATAGAAAGAGAGGAAGTGTATTATTTATGTGGCAACATTTTGGACTGTTAAGTAAGATTCAGTTTTGCATGTCTGCTTTGAGAGTAATGATAGCGGCCCGAAGTGTGTTTTCCCTGAAATCCTGGTGCCATTTGAATTTGATCAGAATGAGATAATCAGCTTCACAGACAGCTTTAATCAGGTTCTCCATTCTGCTGTTGTCATTGGGGGACTTAAAAAGATTGTTGCCAGACAAAATGACTTTTTTAAAACTAGCTTATAGCTTTGCAAGCTTATATAGACTATAAAAATGTGAAGTGTGCTGTTGTCTGCTAAGCTGCGAGAGTAAGATGTAGTCGTCTCTGGTAGTTCTATGAACCAGATTTGAAAGTGCATCCCTACATATTATCTTTTATAATTAAACCCCTAATGAGGCTCATTTCACTGATGATCAAGAAAGAAATGTTCATTCAGGATGAGCATGCACTGCCGCATCTCACTGAAGTGTTGCGCTCTAGATGATTTACATTTTACTGTCACACACAGCGGATGATGCAAAAATACAAAATGACACAGAAAACTATAATTTGGAAAAAACTGTATCCTGATGTGTGTGTTGTGAAAAAAGGGGGTGGAGCTCTGGTCTCTTTGTGTCATGATGAGACATAAGGAGCCTCGAGCTCATTTTGCCGCACTACCAACATTTTGGGAAAAGTGCTTATTTAGCAAATAAGAGTCAGACTTTTGCTAATGCAGTCACATACTTCTACATATTTCTACAGTATAAACTCATGTGCATTTGGATCAAAGGTTATCTGACACCAGCTGTACATTATTAGCTGTTTGTTGGCATCAGGTTGGAAGCTCATGCTGTTGATGTGAGTCTGCTGCTGCTCTCTGCTCCCTCCTCCACTGTGCTTATGTGTGTGTGCTGTGCTGCATTTGTCTGACTGTGAAAAACACACATGGAGCAAAGCAGAGGAGACAAATGAGGTACGGTGACGATTGCATTACCTCACCTGACAACAACATGTTACTTAAACACTGCAAAGTCAAAAAAAGTTTCCTAACAAGTGTTGTTCCCTGTAAATGCTTTGACAGTTTTGTTAAGTTAACAGCTTGCACCTCTGCATTTTACAGTGTGCTCTGGGTACCGTGTGTGTTTTCATTCTGTCCTTGTCTCTTCTTTGACCTGCTGGAACAGCATCCTCCCTGTGTGACAGCATCTCTGGATTTACACATTAAGCACTTGGGTCTCCTGTCTTGCCTAAAAAACGCACCGTGCAGGAAGAGAACTTGTGCGTGAGTGGGTTCATGGATACGAAGCCAAAGCAGGGTGCAAAAATGTAGGCAAGCAACAGAGGGGTGAGGGGGGACTAATTTGTATATTTGTAGAATCACAGTTGTAGAATTCAGTCGAAGCCATACTGGGTCTGCAGGGGAAGGATATATTTGGGTTATTTTGGTTTAAAAAGCTACATGTAAATATGGAGAGATCAATGGGAGGAATTAAACATGATTTATTGATGGTGGAGTCCAAGATGGGGGCTTGGAAGGAGCTCGAAAAGTCATGGGTGGAGCAGAAAGGGATGAAAGGGAGAGTGACAGATGAACAGAGATATTTAAAGTACTCTGAGCAGAGGCTGATTGGCTCAAGGAAGGCAGGCAGAGAGATGATTCAACGAGAAGTGATGAGGTCAGCATTAAGTGTGACAGTGTAGGAAAGAGGAAGTGATGTCAAAAAAGACAAGGAGCCAAACACCCGGGAAAGCAGGCAGATGAGCGATTGCAGATCGTCCTTACTGAACTAACACCTAAGCTTCGTTTTGTCATACATGGAAGCGTATGGTTGCAGCTGTCCAATTGTTGTGTGTGTGTGTGTGTGTGTGTGTGTGTCTTGTGCAACAGAAAAGTCAGAAAGCTCAGCAGCTGTTGGTGCAGGCCACCAAACCCTTGGCTGAGGCCATCAGCCTGTGTCTGCAACACACTTTATGCCCCTCCATCTTGGCTGGTGCCTCTCTCAACATGTTGGAGTGTCATGGCCAATCTGACCCTGCAGTGGCAGGTCAATATCTTGCCCTGTTTCAGGTACAGCACTGCATTAGGTCACGTGCACATTCTTTACTTCATTGCTAATTATGTAGCGTCTGTAGAATTCATAAAATCATATGCAAAACACATTTCCTTTGCATGTGTGCTCACACATCATCTTTGCTTACTTAAGATGCTCTTTTCGAAGATTAACAGCACCTTCATCCATCCGTCTGCTTTATTCCCAGAGCTGCTGCACTGTTGCTGGGATGGCTGAGGTCCTGAGCTCTGCCTGCGCTGACACCGGGGCGTCTCAGCTCTCAGCTCTGCTCTGTGTCCGCAGGAATCTGCTCCTTTCTCACGAAGAGACACCCAGTAGCATGATAAAGGGAGTGGAGGACTCCCTCAGCAGCCTCTCTAAGGTAGCAGGTCACCAAACACCCATGCTCATGATTTATGGATGCTGTCATACCAAGCTCAGTCAAGTCCCTTGATGACGGGCTTAGTGTTGGTGCTGTTATGGCCTTTGTTCCACTTGCACTGTCGAGTTCCAGAATCACACAGAGCAGTGAAGCTGTAAACATTTTTGGGGTCAGAGCAGGAAGTCCAGTGTCTGACATCTTTGTAGGACTCCCAGCCTTGTGAGCGTTCTGGGTGAAAACAGGAAAACATCTGAATTCATCAGTGTTTTGATATTAACAATAAAATGAAATCAAATGCTTTAAGCAGTGAAACACTGATGTTAAGAAGCAGGTGATAGAGAGGCATGGGCACAGTTGTAGAAGAGTATTTACAGTAGAATTTAAGGAGGAAGAGAGTATTAAAAGTAATAGTACTTCAGAATTTACAGTAGTTTGTTTACGAGTCATTGCTCTGTTAACTCTGAAATAACAATGATGGTTATTGTGTGCAGAGATTTCTCCAGTTTCTCACAATCCTTTGACATTAATTTCATAATGATATGTTCAGAGTTTTTGCCATTTTATGTTGAGTAACATTAATCTGTACTGACCTTTTTACAGACTGATGAACTCCACCTCTCTGATATACCCACAAACCCCTGTTTCACACTCACCTGTTTCTGTTTAACATAGTTAGTTGTAAAATATCTCTTTAGCCGTTTCTTTTAAGTACCACGTTTGCAGCTTTTTGTTGCACCTCCCCCGACATTTGTAAAAATGCGCTAAATTTTAGTAATGTTTTCATGAAATAGTTAAACGTCTCAGTGGAAATATTTTCATGATATTTCCAGTTTACACGCTGCTCCAGCTTTTTTGGAATTTGGGTTGTAAAATGCAAGTGAGAGCTTCGCTGTTTCCCCGACATGTAAGGTGTAGGTAATTAAAAGCTTTTGTGTGACAGAGACAGAGAATTTTTGACCTTTGCTCTCTGATTTGCAGACCTTCAGTCACCTGATAGTGAACTCCAGCCACCTGAGCATGCTGGGAGAACTCCCACCCACTCTGAAGATCCTGCTGCTTCAGCACACTGAAGATGGGTAATTTCTGTTTGGTCCTTTTCCATTTTATTTCCTTGTTGTCTTTTCTTTGCTGGGATGTAATTGTTGTCCCCTTTCTCACTAGTATTACAGTACCTGAGTGCTATTAGTAGTATTCACATTAACAGTAGCCAGAATGAAACAGTGGATATAATTCTATGTAGCTTGCAGTGATGTTTCATGTAGAAATTACTTCCCTTTTTGTACATAATTTTTCAGGTCAGAACTTTACGGCGCTTTCTACGAGGCAAGCAAAGCTCAAAAGGGAAAGACAACACAAGTTACAGGTCTGTTACAGTTTTAAACTCGTGCTTTTGACGGCAGACCTCTGGGTACATAAAGCAGATGAACAAGAACAAATGACACATCATTCAGGCGTGTGTTAAATGTGAGGCCTAAAACTTGACCCACATTAGGTCAATGATCAGGACAGCGATGTGAGGCAGAGAAAGCTGTTAAATCATTGCCTGGACTTAGTTTTTGTTTTAATTTTTGTTAAATAATTAATGCCACACGCCATGTGTTGTTCATCTCAGGTTATGTTTAACTAACTTTGAGAGCTGCTATAAGAACCAGCTGATATTTTATTATCATTAAAACTCAAAGAGGGTATACTTTCTTTGTTTAAAGCCCTCTATGTATTTTTATACTGCATCTGATTAGTTCCATAGCCCTGAGGAATATAGTCTTCATCTCACATACATATCATTGTTGTCGGCATTTATACGTAGCACAGGGCGGATTTAGTATTCCCACGTAACATTTATCTGAGAGGCAAATGAAAAGTTCAGATTTAATGAGAACAAGGAGTGAGGATAGAATCAAGAAATGCAGACATGAAAAATGTGTATCTCTTTGACCTCATGGCCTGGCATGAAGCACCAGCTTTCATAAGTCATTACATGATATTAACATACAGGTTTACTTGTTCACATGACCTTTCCTGGGACTAGTCTGACATAAGAAGTTGTAGGAGAAGTGCAGAGGGCTGGATGCACTGCCTGAGAATGTGGACGAATTTATTAAACAACAAAAAGTGAGGAAAGAATAAGACAGAACGGATGAAAGGAGGAGGGTGCTGGAGATGCTCACAGGGACCAATTACAAAGCCAGTATGTACTCAGCGTCTGTGAGCGTGCATGTCTGATTGTGTGTCATCCTGTGGTTTCAGGTAGCTTGACGTGCACTAGGGTGGCCAAGGTTTCAGTCTGCCCGCAGGCGCTGCTGGCACTGAGGGACCAGACTCGGGCTTTTTGCCAGGAGACAAGACATGCCCTCCTCAATAAAGACTCACGGCACGGTGCTGAGGACAAGCCGGAGGCCTCTAAGGAGCATCAGTTTGTCCCCCATGTCTGTCCTTTTAAGACCATTACTCGCCTTTCACTTGATCACTGCAGCGATTCTTACATCTTACTGGGGAAACTTTTACTTTCAAGCAACACTGTATAAGAGCTACGAAAGCTACCTCTGCTTTATCCCCCCCCCATACAGGAATCTGCAGGAGAAGAAGGGTTCGCAGGTCGCTGCAGAGAACTTGTAAAAGATATGGAAGACTATTTAAATCCACTTCTCACACAGTTTGACTTCTCCTGCTTAAGGTGAACACCATGTTAGATATCGTTTTATTATTTTTATTTAGTTTTTTGCAGCTCCTTTACTCTTTTGAACTCTGCATTTATAGAAGGAGCTATTGAATGGAGTCTGTGGTTTGACGTACAGTCAAAGTCGTTTGTACAGTTTATGTCCTCATTTTTATATATGACTTTCTCAACACAGGTATTTTTGATTTATGAAACAAATGTCTGCCAAGTTCTGATAATATGTGTGAATTTATACTGAAAATGTTCACTCGGGTGTCTTTAAGACTTGTGTTCCTTAATCGTGGTTCTTCCTACAATGCTACACTCATACTCTCAGACATACTGTAACCTACTCATAGTGCAGTCCTACTGATCATCACCTGTCCTCATCTACAGGCCAAATGCTGGATCGCTGCCAATCCTGGAAATGGAGAAAACCAAAGAGAAAGAAGAGAAAGGGAGCTCAGGTAAAGGTACAGTGAGTTGAGGGTGTCTCTGATAGCCCAGGGGTGGTATTATTATATATTTATCGCAATGAATCAGGTTCATTAAAACCATTATCCAAAATCCAGGGTGAATGGGTTTAAATCCCTTTAGTCATTCTGAGAATTCTCAGAACATGACATCACTTTCATCTCCTCTGCACATCCAGAGTACGCTGAAATATCCACAGTTTAACCCCACTGATGTGACTGGCTTTGCACTGCATCCATGGAAATCCTGATGATGATGAAGAAAGGCTCGTTAGCCAGCCTGCACATGAGCCTGTGCAAAGAGGAAGACGCAAGTTTAATGGCAAATGCTTGAGTAGTTAAGGCCAGTGCTTACAGAGCAAAGAGTGCTGTGTGTTGAAGGCGTTACATCAGGGGTGTCAAACTCATTTTGCACTGTGGGCCACATGGAGCTAACTTTAGTCTTCAGTGGGCCAGACCAGAGAAACATCCTTTCTGTCTGTACACAAGTTCAACTGCACACTGAATCCTGCAGATGTCTTAATATAAGAAAAAAACTGTATGTAATGTTTTTATACGACAGAAAAAGTTCTGGTAGTTTTTTGTCCAGACTGTCCTCTAATTATAGAAACAGAAAATGTCATTTTTTAAAATTTTGTTTTACTGTGAAGCCATCGTAAAAAAAAATTCTATAGTTGTGACAAAACAGGGATTCCATCATCCAGCGGGCCGGATCAGAGTCTTTCAGGGGCCGGTTCTGGCCCCCGGGCCTTATGTTTGACACCTCTGCGTTACATACTGTACTTGGGAGACTGGAGTACTGTTTAGAGCAACAAAAGTTTCTTAGCATATTTTTGTTTTTGATGTGTATTTAATGCGTTAGCCTTATATAGCGTTTTATTTCTCTACCAGAGAACTCAAAGCGCTTACAGTTTCGTGCATCATTCACTCACTCCACAATCACACTTGGTGGTGGTGAACTACTAATGTAGCCACAGCTGCCCTGGGGCAGTCTGACAGAGGCGTGGCTGCCTGTTTTGTGCCTACAGCCCCTCTGACCACCACCATCACCAGTCACACAACCACATTCACACTAGGCAACGTGGGGTCGAGTGTCTTGCCCAGGGACACACGACAGCATGCGCTCAGGTGGGGACTGGAACCAGCAACCTTCCGGTTGCAAGGCAAGCGCCCACCTACAGCGCCGCTGCCTCCCCATTTCCATCACAAGTTTGACTTAAATTTAAAGCAGTGTTAAAAAAGCCTTAAATTTGACTCACTTATACTCAGGGACACTATATGTATCATATGAACCGCTATTACAAAGTCTGCTGTGACTTTGAGAGGTACTGTACTGTCGACTTGATGATTGTCTCTTCAAACACGTTTGCTGCTGCTCATGTTGAACCGCACAAGCTGGTGACCAATGATGTGTGTACAGTCGGGTGGATACTGCTGTATGACATTTACACTAAGATATGTGAAAATCATTGTACTTTTATGTGTGTGACATACAGTTAAAATGCCGGCTGATCCAGGGGAATATGTGGTGCTACTGGCAGACAGGAATTTGCTGGAGTTGCCCCTGGAATCTCTGTCCATCCTGCAAGAAGAAGGCCTGAGTGCTGTGACACGAGACTTTTCCCTGCAGCTTTTTTACAGTCGCCTGAGGAGGGAAGAACAAAAAGGTACAAAATTCAAACATGTATATATTTCAAAGCATGTGTCAGCACCAGCTAAAGATTCCTAGCCTTTCCGAGGAACCTGCGACTTTAAGACCCGAAGCCAACTGAAGTCTGACATTTATACACTACAGCTGAGCATATTTGTAATACTCCAGTCGTTCAATGTTACATAAAGTTTGCAAGTGTGGCATTAGTAAGTGATGAGTATGAGCTAAAAAATATTCATTTTAAGCAGCCACACTGTAGCTCCCAGCTGTATATTACAGGGAGTCAGAAACAACCATATTTGACTTCAGTGAAAGAAGACCTTTCTGTGATGCTCAGGCCCACCCATGCAAAAAAAAAAAAACAGGTGCACGATTGGATGTTTGCCTCACATCACATAATTTCTCATTATCTGAGTGAAAAATGGCTTACGGTACATTTGCAGAAGTATCTTGACATCAGGATGTAGACTGCAAGCAGCCATCCATAGAAATGAAATTTGTTCAGGAGAGAAAGGTCATTTCACATCCTGCTGTCATGCAGAACTTCATGAAGACACCTGTGAACGCCACAGCGTGTTTGTTCAAAGTGATGTCAATTAACTGTCTGCTGCTAATAAGCAGCAGGCACAGTTAATGGCTCAGGAGCAGGAGGCGTCTAGTTTAAATGACAGCATTTGTTAAAGCTAACAAAAAGTCACCACATCAAGCTCTCAGGAAAATGTTGCAGACTTCTGTTGGCTTTTGATGAATTTTGTAGTTCATTGTAGTGTTGCATGTAAAATTTTCACTCAGCTGATCATTCTTGAAATAATTGGTGGTACAGTGAGAGCAGAGCTGAAAGGCGAAATAAAGGAGAAGCCTTTTCTTTCTCTCTCCGGGGGATCGTGTGTTTTACTGTTTTGGAAAGGAATAGGTGAAGAGAAAGGAGGCAGAAAGAGCACTGAATGGGATCCTGCAGACATCTGTACCTTTTAAAGGTTGAATCATTTGCATCACTTGAGTCAGTGTTCAAAGGTTACTGTTAAACTACTGTTTGTGTGTGTGTGGGGGTGTGTGTGTGTGTGTCCCTTGACACTTGTATGCCACAGATGGGAAAATATTACAACAATCTTTTCTGGATCAAATAGACGAGTGATAATCAGACACCAGAAAAAGTGCTTCAGGTTTTTGTGCCTTTTTTTTTTCCACAAGACCATCATTACCATAATTTTGACAACTACAGTTTGCCATTGTGTCAAGAAGATTTAGTGCCTGAAACCACTTTTGAAAGGACTATTTGTTATTCTGTGTGGCGCTTTGCATGAAGTACACATAGGACAAATTAGCACAAACTATAAAAAGATTGCCCTCAGGGGGTAAACACTTGCTTTTGCATGCATGTGTATTCTTACTGCCTCAGATTTTACTGTGTCCGTGTTACTGAGCGATAACCATAGTGTGATTTAAAGTGTGCAGATTTCCTGATGGACCTTCTAAGAGAAAAAGCATGGTGACCAACTTTTTCAAATATTAGCTGTTTCAATTCCAGGAAGTTGTAATCAGTGTAATTGACAGTCAGAAACTGTGGTGGGTGGGTAGAACTTACTGATGTCATGTAGTCAGTGATGCTATGTGACCTGTAAAGCTCTGCAGTTTGAAACATATGTAGCAAAGATGTTAATAGGACACCGGAGTGGCAACAAAGTGAAGGCACTTTTATTAAATAATACCAAAATCGGGCCATTTCAGTTACGTCAGTTTAATTTAACCCAACTCACAACAACAGCAGCTGTCTTAAACCAGTTTCCATTGTAAGTTTGTTACGGATGAAGCAGAGGACTCAAATGCAGACCAGGTTCAAATAACGGAGATCATTTTAAACATTTATTGAAAACACCAGATCAAAATAACTTAATGATTCCACAGGAGTGGAGATAGTTGGAGTCACGGGCAGAAGGGGAACTCACGAAAAGACAAAGAGGAAAAGGTCACTGCATTTACACGGCCAGACAGAGTATGTGATACGACTGGGAGGAAGAGGGAGAGAATAGTCCCAGCTTACTTGAATGAGTGATGAGTCCCACATAGGAGAGAATGTGCTGATTTGCATGGAGCAGTGAGAGGTATCAGGAGGGCAGGCAGGTGAAATCTAGTGAATAGTGGTACAGAGTGTGAAGACTGTGGAAGGAAGTGATGTGGTTGCAGGGTCCTGAGGCTGAGAACAGAGAAACAAGTAGTAGAACCAGGAAGCTGGAGATGCTCATGAACAGATTCACAAAGACTGAATGCACCTGCTGCTCCTTAAGTACGGCTGGTGAAGATCTGATGGGGAACAGGTGCGACAGCTGCAGGGCAGAGACCCAGACTCCACCTTGGGAGCTGGAAATTCCCAGTGCCATTGAACCTATTTCAATTTGAAGTCTAATTTTAAAAGACAGAGGGAGTCCCTTTTCCAAATCCAAACTGGGAGTTGATTCCACGATAGCTGAAAGCTCTGCCTCCCATTCTACTTTAGGAAACACAAGTCTGCAGTCCAAGCACAAAGGGCTTTCTACAATGATACAATATGATGAGGTCTTTAAGAAACAATGGAGCCTGATTACTCAGGACCATGCAGAAGAAGGGTTTTAGATTCAGTACAGGCTTTTATGGGGAGCCAATGACAACAAGCTAACGTGGGAGAAATATGATCTCTCTGATATTTGGTGTTTTGGTTGAGTTGAAGGCTTTGATGGAGCTTTAGCCTGATAATGAGGGATTACAACAGTCCAGCCTAGAAGTAACAGAATGTTTCTACATTTGGCAATAATGAATAGATGAAAGAAGGCAGTCTTAGTAATCTCCCTGATGTTCGAGTTAAAGGGCACATCCTGATAAAAATGAAACACAGTATTACTGTTGGCCAAGATAATACCTGAAGTAAGTACATGGTGAGACACTGTTTTTCTGAGGTTATTGGGAACAAATATGAATACTTAGGAGATTAATTATGCGAAGAACCTCTGATTTTAATTACAGATTTCACTTTGGACCAACAGGTGGAGGCTGCTCCTACAAGCCTGCTGCGAAATGCAAAAGAATAACAAAAATAAACTTGAATATTGCTACCTTATTTTGTCTAAAACATCGATTTTGAATTATTGCATTCATAATAGTTCGTGCTTTCACATGCAGAGGGTGATGGGCGTTGCAGCGAGAAGGAAAATTTTAGTTTTTCTGTCAGCAATAAGTGCGGATGACTTTGCAGTCACTGAGAAAGTTTTTTTTTATTGCCCATCCAAAATCTGTGTAATCTGCCCCGCAGACAAGTATATGTATTAATTCTGCTTCCTGTTTGTGCCAGTTGAAAGTGACAACAAAAAGGAGACCAAAGGTGGCAGGGGAACTAAAGCGAGGGGAGATCAAAGCCAAGCCATCAAAGCGGTGAGTTCAGTAAATTAATCTGGGCCTGCCAGATACAGAAAGCAATATTACTTTTACCTGCTGTCAGCACTGCCAATTATTTAACTTGCTCCCCGCCTCTCTTTTAAGTGTAGTTTTTCAATCAATTACATAATGTTTTCATAAAGATCCTATTTCAAGCTTCTGGGCATTGATCCCCTGTCATGTATCACTTCTATTTTTTTATGAAACCCCTCTTTTCGGCTTCTGTTTCAGTGCACGTGTTTGTTCATATATATAAATATATGTATATGGATATGTGTTCATTTGTACTTTGTATACATTACTTCTGTAGCTGCTTTGAGCTGAAAAAAACGACATTTGTTTACCCAGGTACCTGCCAGTCATGTGCTGCCTTCTAACACCGTCCCATTGGACACACGGAACTTCAAATGTATCCTTTTTTTCTGAGGATGTCCTTTTAGAATCACTATTGTTAAATATAAATATTTACCCTCACCTATGCGTATTTCATTTAGGACCTGGAATTATTTTCTTAACTTGCCCTTTAAAGATCTTGTTGATCCTTACAATGAAGGGCACTTTGGTAAGTAATTTGAACTGCTAATATTATGTCCATTTACATGCACCTGGCCATTGTGAGGTAGATACAGAGCTTAATAATATACACTATATGACACAGGACGGACCAGTCTGAGCATGAAGATGAAGGAGATTTTGGAAACCCACAGCCAGCATCTAACCCACCAGTGGGAGGGCTTCATGGGCAGCAAACAAAGGCCCAGGTTTGAATCTTAGAGTGGAGCAAAGCAAAGCAATGCAGCATTTTTTCTCCCTTGGCTTTGAGCATAGTAACAGCCAACTGTATCTATTACATCCTTTCTGCTGTGCTGACATCCTGATCTTTGTTAAGCCTGTCAGAGATGGAGCAGATGTTGTGCAGATGCAGTGCCTTTCTTTACCTGGGGGTGGACCACTTCACGGCCCACGTTCCACCTGCCAAGCTCGCCGCCCTCAGTTTGTCTGGTACGTTTATGCTCTTACACCACATTTGAACTTTAAGTCACTCACAGTATGTTCATCACCTTGATGTGGCTGCTACTGCATTTGAGCATTAAAAAAAATTAAAGACTGAAGTGAGTAGAATGACTCAGAACCAGCCAGCATCATTGCCACATTGACCTGAGGCTCATAAGGTTGTCCTAAGTGCAGACGAAACAGAGGCAGATGGGCAGTGAGGGAAAGGAAACTGGTACTTTAATTATTTACAGAAACAATAACAAAGAGCAAAACAAGATGATGCAATTTAAACGCATTAAAAAAGGACAAAAACAGGAGAAAGCAACAAGGAGCTGAGGGAAACTGAAGAGAAGCCTATGAGGGGAGGGTAGGAAGGTACAGTATCGGTGACAAGGTGTAAGGAGAGAAGGAAGGAAGCAAATACGTGAGAGACTACAGTAGCCTTCAAAATAAAGTAAAAATTCAACTGAAAGAGCAACAACCTCTGGGGGGGGGGGCATAAAAACAAATAGAATTGTGATGCATTTCCTTCAGATTTCCAATAGAGGTCAGTCCAAAGCAAACACTGTCCAGGCATATGCGCGTGCCTGTGTGTGCGTCGGCCTGCAGTGCATTCAGACAAACCTCAAATAAAGTACTGAGTTCAAATTGAGAGTTTAGAATCACATTTCCTGCTGCTACACATTTAAGATTAATGTGGAGCAGGTGAGAGATCCAAGAACTGAATCTCAGACTCTAGCATGTTAACATTCATGACGGGGCAATTAGAAAGCCTGGCCTTTACTCTGAAGAGCGCAGGGGGGCACGGTTTAGATTTGCGAAATTGCAAAAGACTTCTGGAGCAGTTCTCTTTGGACAGTCAAGATCAAAGAGGAGATGTTTGGCCATAACGCGCAGCACTATGCTGGCTGAAAACGTAACACACCATATCTCTGTTACATCAAAGTCCACCTTTAACAAAGAGCATCCGCACAGACAAGCAGGAAGACACGGCGCAGCGAAGAGGAGCCGACTCAGCACCATCAGGGGAACACCTACAACAAGATTACAGCAGAGATCTGAAGCAGACAGTGACATTCATACGTCCTCATATGTGTATCAGAGTTTATGCAGCCACAAACACAAAGTGTTTTAGATGGTAAATCAGGGTGAAAAATAAGAGGCAAAATACTGTAATGAACAAATGATTAAAATTTGCAGCAGCCTTGTAGATTATGTAAGCAGTAAATGGAGCAGTGGGCTTAATCTCTTTAAACACATCAATGTTTCATTCCCCGAGTGGGTATATATAGAAATATCCTTGTGCTGCAGTGAAAAATCAATGAGGTTTTACTGGCTGATACTTGGCATAACATTTCCTCAACTTCACCGAGTGCCTGTAAAAATCAAGTAACAGCAAAACAACCTAATGAGGAATAATGATTTTGAATTTAATAGTGGATCATACTCACTGAGAAGGCTGCTGTTAATTGATTAACAATGCAGTAATGTCTTGTAAAAATAAATTTAACGAGGGTCGTTTACAGTTTGCTGTTCTGAAGCCGAACGTGTGTGGAAAAGGTGGTGTAAAATAAACCCATATTTTACTCACAACAGAACACAGGAAACACATTAAAATGAGAAAATGTGCCATTTTGAATTAATAAATGTTTCATAATTCATTTTCAATTTGATGGCCTCAAAGCAGTTGGGATGGGACCGTGTTTACCACTGTGTAGCACCTCCTGTTCTTTTAAGAAGCATCTATAAACCTGTGGGAACTCGGGAGAGCAGCGGCTGGACTTTTGTCCCTTTCTTGTCTGATGGATTCTAGCAGCTCAACAGGCCTCGGTCTTCTTTGTTGGTGTTTGCTTCAGTTGGTGGGTCAGGTCTGGACTTCAGACCAGGACTTTTCAGCTAGAAGGCCATGCTGTTGGAATAGCCCTGATAGGTTTCATAAAATTTCAAAATGGCTTAGTTTAAATATTTTAATAAGATTGGAATTGGTGTTGAAAGCTGAGTTGTGTTTACACACACGCGCTGAATCATTTTAGATAGATGGATAGATAGATAGATAGATACTTTATTGATCCCACAAGGGGAAATTACAGTTTCAGCACTGAGACATATAAAGATATCAGACAAACATGGGGGTGGCTGAGGCCTTGCAGCTCCTACTAACGAGAAGCGCTGCCTTTAACCAAAGATACTTTTCTCTTAGTCGTCCAGTCCAAGAATAAATGGGTTTATTCTTTGATAAAACACAAACTAGACCTGAGACGTGTTTTTTCTTTGGAAGGAGCTGAAAAGAACTTGTGGACGTTGTAATTTATTTACCATCAGGAGACAAGGCTCTCCATTCTGAGTTATTATAGAAGCTTTCTTCCTTTCAGCAAGTTTTAAATAAATGATAACCGCTCCTAAAATCGCTTTTCACACCTTCGGAAGATATTTTAAAAAACAACTGAGGCTCCGTCTTCGTGGCCCTTTTCATCTCCCTCACTAGCAAGCAAAGGCTACGGGCTTCTTTCCCCAGTGTGGCTGGCAGAGTGGCACATATGTCCCGCCCCGGGCCAGACATATGTGCCACCCACCAGCCTGACATCAGTGCTGCTAACTATAGTGTGAGTGACACTGTGGTCTGAATTGCAGCTGTTACTTTACAACACACTGGATTGTTCCTGCTTCACTGCCAACACAATGTGTTATTTTAGGGGGAAAAGGTGTCATTCAGAACATGCTGCACCATCTGCTCTTGTATGTTTTCTGGCTATTGTGTTACTCTGTCACAGCAGTTTTGTCTAAAGAAGTTCCAAATGTTTTCATTGTGTGACTGGAGCTCACGCGGGCCAGTTGAGCACTTAGACTCTCTGACTACAGAGTGATGCTGTTAAAATATGTATTGTCTTGCTAAAATAAGCAAGGCCTTCTCTGTAAAAGATATTCTCTAAGAACCCCCATGTGTTCCTCCAATACCTTTATATAAAACCATAAAAATGCCACGCGCCTTACCCCAGCCTCTCCCCTTCAGTCTGCATGAAGGTACGAAGCACCGGTTTTTTCCACACCCACAGGTCAAGTACCTGTGTGCTCATACACAAATGGACTGTCCAACCAACATGTGCTGGTGAATCCTGCTAAAAGCCTCTTTGGCTCTTAAACGGACGTTCTGTAGACTGAGAGCTGCTCTGCTGTAGAGCCGTGGCATGTTTTAGGTGACACATGCTGTCTAACGTGTGTTATTCGTGGCAGCTTTTATCAGTTACCTCATTCTCTCAAATGCATCACACACTGCTAAACTCTGTCGCGTGTTTAAACATTTTAGATAGCGAGCAAAACTCATTTTATTATTCGTGTAGATATTTGAACAGTTTAGACAGTTGGTTTTGGATATAACTGTGCTGTAATATTAATTTTTTTTGTTGTGAAATGATGTTTGCTTTCCTCAGGGTGTCGCATGGCTCTGCTCTTTGACCAGGTTCAGCACAAGGCCAGTGTTCTCCATCAGTCAAAGCTCCACATGCAGCAGAGGTAAAGAAGTTATAATGAATTCAATGCTAACCAAGTTTCTGCCTTTATTTATGCTTTCCTGATGCATTTTTCTGGACTAACCTTCCCTTGTTAATGTTTTTGGGTTTTTTGTCTGTTTTTAATCACTATCTTTTTTTGTTGTTGCTGTTGCGAGAGGTTTATAATCAGTTTATAAACTCTCTTTGTGTTTCCCTTCTCTCCAGTGCAGGAACGTTTGCCCTGGAGAGCCCCTGTGAGGCTGCTCTGCTGCTGAGTCTGAGCGGTGTTGGCTGCATTGTCCTGAACCAGTGGCACAGTAGCTTCCACCAGAACACTCATAATCTGGCCACAGTTTTAGACAGTAGGTTTTGGAGATGCATTTAAAGCAGTGCTGTTTTTTTTTTTCTTTTTCTGTAAGCCTTGCTGCAAACCTAGATTGACTAATTAGCATTTTAAAATATTTACTTTATGCCTGTGGGGATTATTAGAGGTTATAGTAGCACAATCTGTGTGTGTGTGCGTGTGCGTGTGCGTGTGCGTGTGTGCGCGTGTGTGCGTGTGTGTGTGTGCGCGTGTTGTAGATATGCTAAGGATCCGACAAACCTCCGGCCAGGCCACACATGCTCTTAGAAAAGGGGATTATTCCCATCACAAGGTCAAAGGATCACATGGTAATGTATATATTATGGAGCTTGTATTTTATTTCTATATATTATTAATGTATTCAATGTGCATGCTTTGCAAGAAAGCACTGTCTATCAATTCTGTTTGATGTATGTTGAGCACAATCATTACGTACTGTAACTGAATGCAGAGCTGGCAGCGCTGCACAAAAGCAGCACACTTTAATAAAACTCACAGGTAATTACTGCTTTCTCTGTAGATCAGGAGCTCCTCAGTGACTCAAAGGAAGGAAAGGAAGATGATGATCATTGCAAAATGGTTTTCCGACCATCAGCCTTCAACTGCATTCTTTATGGACTTCCTAACCTAATTGTCTTGTGATTATCTGGATATTTCTCACAGTTCAACACATGCAGGCAGCTTTGCAAACCGTGCTTTATGCTACAACTACAACTTCATTTCAAAAAAGATTCTTGATTCTTTACTTACATAAATGTTTTATATTTCAATAGTGATTTTGATCTTACATAGTAGTGCCCAACTCTGTAGGTCTGCAGCCGAGCAGATAGCCCTCAATATATAAAGCGTGTAGAATGTCCGCATTGGTCACCGTGGTTACCAAATGAGGGTCCAAAGAACCAATGGCCCAGTAGAAGCATACTTAACAAACAAGCTGCTGGTGTGTTTGGGTCGGCAGCCATGTTTCCATGTTTTTAGCTGTGTTGGTGTTACACAGTGATTACAGGAGTTAAAGTCGATTAAGATGGTAAAATGAAAGTTGTCTGCATGCAGGTAAAATTGGCAGATATGTAAACGTTGTTGCAGGCTGACAGCAGCCATCCTAAATTTCTAGCAGACATACCTGCAGCATGCATATTTTTTATTGTTTATCTACTAAGAAATAAGCTGTAGCTTAAGCTGGCTGTATGTAAAGTAATTCAATTGGCATATTTCTTTACAGCCCAGTGAAAGTCGGATTTGCTTTGTGCAGAAAACATGTTATGTCGCAAACTAGCAAAGTATGATTAATGTCTTCGCATATAGATCTACTTAATGTGAGATTGGGTGGTGCAGTGGCTAGTACTGTCACATCATAGCAAGAAGATCCTGTGTTCAAATCTAGTGGCTGTTCTCTCCGGCTGCAGCTTCCTCGCACAGTTCAAAGACACACATTAGTTTAATTAGTGATTTCAAATTGTGAATGATTGTCTGTCTGTATGTCCTGGCCCTGCAATAGACTGGTGACCTATGCAGGGTATACCCTGTGAAGCTGGGACTGGCTCCAGCACCCCCTGTGATTCTAAATTGGAGAAGTGATTAGGAAAAGAAATGGATAAAGGTGGGAGGCTGTTTTGCACAAGGACAGAGCTCAAAAACCACGGCTTGTGTAGGTTTGATTCTAGTGAAGCAGCTTCATCTTATACCTGCAGCTGCAGTTCCTTTGTTGCTTCATTCTCTCAGGCTCTTTTCTGTAAACTACAAGCAGTCGATGCTGTTTCAGTCTCCTCGGCACAGTGTCGACCAGAGTTCTTTTGTTTTCCCATGTCAAATTAAATGACCCTAGTTTTATCTGTTGCAAACATTCTTGTTTCAAAAGTGCCAACCTGTGTAAACATGAAAGCTGCTTTAAGCTGCATCTGACAGAAGCAGGAAGTGACGCTTAAAATAAGTGTAAATGTGTAACACTCATTTCAATTTAGGCCGTGTCTTTATCAGACACTGTAATACACTAAATGTCAATTTAGCAAATTTCCCAAATGGTAAATAAAACTCGTGCATACCCACAGGTTCACCGCTGCCCTGTTTCACTGTTAATCACTGAGATCCATTTCAATCAAGCTAGAATCAGGGGAGAAGAGAGATCTTAGCTTTTTCTTCTGAATCGTCTGCACCTTGCAAAGACACAGCAGTCATGTATGATGCTCTATTGTGTCTGGTTTTTGTATGAATTGAATAGAGAAGAGAAAATTAGTTAATTAATCATGTGAGTCCTGTACTAATGATGCATAAACTTAGCAGTGCCAGTGCCAAAGAGCTTATTCTGCTACTCAGGTATCTCAGGTGCTGACTATCAGGCTTCTGGGATTGAACTCTGTCCTCCGAAATGACATTGCGCACCCCCACAGAGACTACCTCCCAAATTTGGGAGTGGAGAGGATGGAAGGCTCATCCTCAACCCCACTGAACACTGGTGGGATCAGCTTGGGTGTGCTGCTCGTGCTCGAGCACAACCACACTGGCTGACGTGCGACAAATGCTGGTAGAAGAATGGGGGATGGCATGGCAGAGAAGATTTTCATGGGCACGATACTCGACTCTGCTGTTCAGCAAACATAAATGCATTTTCTTTACAAATGTGGCTGCATTTAAGGGGAAAAACACTCAGGACTGCACTGCAGGGAAAGTTGGTGATGTAATCCACCTCCTCTGTTCAAAGATGCTTGTTCACAGTGGACATTGATGGCTTCTTTTTCTACTCTTTCAAACATCTGTCTTCCCGGTCTAAAATGTGAACACTTGCATCCTCAGAGTGACCTTTCTCCTTCAGATGCAGATGTACAGCTGAGTCTTGTCCTGTCGAGGTGGCTCTTCCATGTTGTGCCATTCATTTGTGGAGAGGCTGTTTGGTTTCTCCAATGTAGAGGTCCGAGCACTCTTCACTGCACTGGACGGCATATACTACATTACTGATCTTGTGTTTGGGGGGGTTTGTCCTCGGGATGCTACAGTTTTTGTCTTAGGGTGTGGCTTGGTTTGAAGTGTACTGGGATTCTTCTCTGACAGGCCTGCCACAATAGGGGCGACCATGTTGTTCTGCTTGTCCTTCTTAGTTTGTGTTTGACCTTCTTTCCTGTGCGTCTTAGTTGATTTGATGAAAGCCCAGTTGGGATAACCACAGGTTTCGAGGGTTTTCTTCACGTGTGTTCCTTTTGTGTCCCTTCTGCGTCAGAGGGAACGCTTTCTGCTCGGTGTTGCAGGGTCCTGATCACCCCACTCAAAGAGCAGGTACTGGTCTGTGTGTGCGGGCTTCGATAAACTTTAATGTTGAGGCTTCCATCGTCCTCGATAAGCACCACACAGTCCCGGAATGGTAACCTGTGGTCCCTGGTGACCTCCCTGGTAAAATTTATGTATTTGTCCATGAGTTGATATGACGAGTGACAGCTTCTACTTCTTGGGTTTTGATTTTGACCCAGGTGTCATCCACATGTCTGTACCAGTGGCAGGTGCCATCCCTTTGGAAGAACCAAGAGCTTTACTTTCTATTTCCTCCATGTAAAGGTTGGCTACAATGGGTGATGTTGGGCAGCCTATGGCACATCCATGCTTTTGCCTGTAGAATCCATCATTGTATTTGAAATATGTTGTGTTAAGGCGGAGAGCTAGAAGTGTACTGATCTGATCAGTACACTTGTATATTTGTAGGTGACCGAGTTTATACTGCTGATAATGGGTCTGAGTGGGACTCCTGTGTGGATCTTTGGGAGTCTATAAATGCATAGATTTGTTTCTCCAGGGTACAGACAGTAGTACAGTAGGTGGGGCTGCCAATGGCCTTTTTGTAGGCAACAGATGACTCTTCTTGTAGATGATTGTCCGATCTCGTCTCATAAGTGTTGCCACTGAGGACTGTAGTGATGTTGGTGTGGTAATCAGCACCCCTCCTTGTCGGCTGTAGTTTTGTGATGTTTCGACCTTACTCAGGGCTGTGATGGCCTTCTTTTCTTGAATGGTGAGATTGGATGGAGGAATTCTTCCTTATTTGTTCTGCTTCTGGCTTTGATAGTTTATTTCTTTTCGCTGGTTTTGTGTCCGTGTTGAGGTCCACTATGGGAAGCTGTTGTGAGGATACGGCAAAGTTGAGCCCTTTGGCTTGCACATTTTCTTCTGGTTTAGTGAGGACCCTGTCTAACAGTTCTTCACCCACTGTCCTTGGTTGTCATTGCCTATGGTGTCTTTCTGTTTGTTTCCAGAAGGTCTGTGTACTGATTCTGAATGGCGGGTCTTGGTTTGCAGTGTTAGAAATTTACAGATTTGTCTTTCCTTGCCTTTGATGTGTTGTGCCAGCTGGGCTTTGTCCACAAAGTTAGAAACTTATTCTATGATGACGCGAAGTAAGAGTGATGAGAGTTTCTGTTGAGTCTGGTGGATTTTGTTTTGAAGTGCATCTATGTTGATATGGACCTGTCTTTGAGTGTCATTCACTCAAAAGGTGGTTAAAGCTCCAGAGACTACTATGACCTGGATGACTGAGAACCTACACTGACATATGTTTAAGTGGATTGTTGTCATGGGTACAGGTAGGCTCGCTGTTTTCCCTGTTTTCAGTCTGCGCTAACCAACCGCTGGTAGTGCTCATTAGCAGCTCTCAATTTTAAGACATAGGAATATCTAGACTGTGTTTTTGGGTGGAAATATGGCTGTTCTTGTAGTGTCTGTTCCTTCTTTATGTCTCTTATTGATTATGAGCAAAAAAATTACAGTACAGCTTTTTTTCATAGACACTGGAGGAAAGCTGTAGGCAAGGTGAACCAGAAAAAAAGAGTTAAAAGGACTCACTGACATCCAGTTTATTTTTGGAAGGAAAAACCCAAATTCTTTTGTTCTATTTTCTGCATGAACTATTTTGACAAAGAGCACAGTGAAAGGCCATATCACTGCTGTATCAGATGACAAATTTATGTAGATTTGGCCAGTGTCTGACACTCAGCCCTTAGCGACATTCAGACTGATTCCACTGATTTATGTCAAGCCCAAATGTTGCTTCATGATGTCCTCAATCAGATATTAATGATGAGATTACAGCGTTTCATCGGCGAAGACACAACGGGATTGTGGTGCTGCAGTAGCCCTATAAACACAACACTGATAGAACAAAATGCTGATTTTTACCTAACATTTAAGAAATTATTGTTTCAGCTCAGGTGTTGCTGATGTCTAGACAGTTTGTTCTTTTGCTGATGACATTCAGAGTAATTTGCTAGGATAAGACTTCTTGTTCCTCAAATTCTGATAAATAACTGCTGCGTACTGTCTCCCTCCGTGCTGCCTGTTTTTGACTCTTCACCCCTCAGGGCAGCCAACAGATGTCTCTCTCAGTGAACATGTGCATGCAAACATGTAAATCTCTAAGAGCTTAAAGAAGTCATCTTTACACTCATTTCTAACCTAGTTAAGCATCACGAATATTAACGCACAGCAGCCAGAGGATGCTCTTCTACAGCCTGTTGTTTGACCTTTATGTGCTGTATATATGTAACTAGGTCAGACAGAGCTCTTCACTGGGCAGCAGATTTGTAACACAATAGAGGGATGGAAGTAGACACACTGCTGCCAGTGCTGCTCCATACAGCAGGAGCAGTGTGTCCGCTGCACTGTGAGTCCGAGTTCTGCTGGGTTAAGCACGAGCTTCCTCTTCATCAGTCATGGTGGGCTGTAGAGTCACCATGAATAAGAATAATTGTATACATTTAAAACTTGATCTGTAATACAAAGTGACTATTATACTATGAAATGTCCTGCTTAAATCACTCTTTTGACCTATTTCTGCCAATATTTTCACAGGAGGAGACTTTTACTTTTTTCAGGAAAAAAACAGCAATCAGCAGTTTTCTGTTTTCATTAGCACCTGCTGAGTTACCATCTAAGTACTGTTCAAGGTCCTCTAATGGCCTTCACCTCTTCATGGCAAGACTTCACTACACTTAGCATCTAGTAACACTTACTGATTTGCAAGAGCAAAAATATGCAAGAAACGTATGTAATTACAGTCAAAAGGGTGACTGGTACTGTAGCTTTAGATCTATTTCTGTATCATGCGTCTCTTTAGGAAAAATTATCCAGTTTTACACTAAAATACTGACATTTAGTTATTTTATGGTTATCAGATGCCAAAACAGGTGATATTTGACCCAAACAGGGCGTCTGTGTTGATGTCTTACAGGACTGTACGGACAGTGAAAACTGTGCAAGAGTGCGAATGTTTCTGTTTCCCTTGTGCACGAGCTGCTGGACAGAATGGAACAACCCATATTGACTTTGTAGAAACAGTCACACAATGAAAGTTTCATATCAGGCCCTTGCAGCCAACAAAAATCACTGATGCCTGAGGGAGAGGTAAGTTCCACCGTTTTTCTTAAAACAGCAGAGCACTTGTTGCTCGTGTTCAGACTGACCTCTTAGTGGACGGGACTGAACGAGACCCAGCTGCACTTTGATCTTTCATCTCTTCAGTGTTTTTAAATGTTGTGCTCAAAATGAGATGATGCGCAAATGAATGGATAACGAGTAAAATGAGAAATTACTTGCTAATTAAAGAAAAAGTACAACAGCAGGCAGCAGGGCCTGAATGCATTAATGGAGTAACTACATTAACCCAAAACCCATTTTTGGGCTCATCATCTCATTTTACACTGAAGTGGGAGAAGTGAGGGTAACATCTCAACTGTAAGAGCCACCAGTGGCCCAGTGTAGTGAGACAAACAGTGGGACTAACCTCTCTGAGGAAGTATTGATTGTTGTCACTTCAGTCCACCGTTGAGTCATTGCAGCCATTAAATGAATCTCGTGTGTTTTCCCACAATATCTATATCACAGTGGCATAACATAACTACCTCGTTTTGTCCAAAGGTAGCAAAACTTTTCTAGCAGCATTTTAAAACCCAGGAAATAAAATGCCAACATCAACATGGTTTGTTTCCTGCGTGCATCTTGGTTTATTACGTGCAATTTAGCATTAAACGGACCATACAGCTCAGGAGAGTGAGGACAGCAGGAGCTCTGTAGGTTAATTGGAGAATACGATTTAAAGCAGCAGGTGAGGGTTGATGAAAAGTTGCATGAGCCTGCTGTAAATGCATGAGGATTATCCCCTAAGGACTTTTGCTGTCTGTTCCACCCTTTTATCAAACAAAAGGATGACCGCCCTCCCTACAGCTAAAGCAATGATGCAGCCGGAAAACTAAATATATAACTTAGAAATACAGTTTCATTCCTTTAAATCTTTTCTGAAAAATAGCTTAGAGACAGGAGTGGACTGCTGCCTCCCACATTCTTGCCACACCATATGTGAGGAAAACAGACAGATGAGGTGCACATGTTTGTTTAACCGTGGGTTAGTAGCAGGAAGATGCTTCATGTCTGACAGTTGGTGCAAGGTCACGAAAACATCGTCGTGTTATTTCAAACAGCCATTGGATTGCAGTCCCTCTTGCACAGTTTTACCTGTTTCTTCTTGAAGGTCACTTTGTTTCTTGTGACCTTCTGGGAAATCCCAAAGCTGGTCCTGACTGCTCCACCCCTGATGTGTGCAGCTGCTTTTGCAGCTTCCCTGCGAAGGTTCGGATGTCCGTTCCCGCTCTGCATCCGTCGAGTTTGTGTGTTTCTCTGAGTGTTTAGTCTGGTTATGGCAACACAGAAATCTGCTGTCCACAAATGAATCACACAGCTTTACCTGTGACTTCAGCGAGTCTGCTTCCTGTTAAAAACTCCATTCTACTTCAGTCTTTTTTCTTTTTAGTGTGAGCTGACATCTTTGGAGGTTAACAAATCCTCTTCTCATCTTCTCATTAAGCTGCTAAACCTTCTTGTTATAGTTAAAGAGTTCATTTGTCTGCTTTCGTGGCCCAGAAAGACAAATATCTGCATTTTAGCTGGTTTTCAAATAACAAAGCAAGAGTCGCTGACCCCAAAGAGCCCTTGAAGTTGAAGACTAAGGTTTCTTGCCTGCTGGCTCAGAGTAAGCTCTAGAGAATTTAATATTGTGGTCAGTTCCTCGCTATGATCCTTGCAACATATAAGTAAAAGTTTTTGCTTCATCCTGGCTCTGAAATTTTGTGATGTCCAGGCCCTGTTATCTAAAATCCATCTAAACAGACAGCGCAGATTTGTTGCCATTTGAACAGGGAGAGAAAACACAGCGATCCAGCATCATTCTGTTACCAACAGTCCCTCAGCTATAGTTTCAGAGCATGGTGAGATTTAGGCTTTGGTCTCCATAGAAATAATCACATTATCCTCTCTAAAGAAATGTGATAAGATGTTGTAATCATATCAGAAGAGCCAGGGTTGACGCTCGCTCTCCGAGCACACATGTTCTCATTGACTTTCAATGCATCAGTGTTGTAGATGTAGTTTGAGGTTTTGGCTGAATAAGCTCTACTTCTTCATGCATGAGATCACATTGCAAGGACATTACTGTTCTACAGATTCAATATCATTTAGGCTTCTGCTCACCTCCTCTTCAGATGCCACAGAAGCTGCAGATCCACAGGAAAGAGAGAGGAAAATTTCATTACTACAGTATGAGAAGACGACTTAATGGTTTTATAGATCGTTCACATGTTAAACCATCTGCACAGAATTTTATAATTCGACTTAATTTGTTGTCAACTGCCAAGTGAGGCTGTAATTAAAATGCCAGGTTTCCAGTGAACAAAGTAAAAAGTGCAACACAGCATCTTAACATTCAGATTTGCAGATGGGGACACAGACAGAGCGCCCCAGCAGCAGTGACTGGTTCCTACTCTGTGACACTGACTGAGACTATGTCCTCATTTTGATTTCGATGCAGGCAGCACAGGTGGGACACGTGTGTCATTGTGTGACACTTGTTGTTTTACCCTGTTTGGAGACTGTGGGCATCAGCTCTGCAGTTTTAAAAGCCAAATGATTCTCTCATGTTCCTGATAAAGGATTTCTGCCACTCAGCAATTTGAAGCTTCTTTTTTTGTTGTGTTTAGTTTTGTTGTATTTTTTTATGATCCATTGAATATCTTCACTGGCTGACAGGTATGAACTGTAAGGTGGACCATTTTATCACCCAGTTCACGCAGAGCCACACTGCTGAAAAACCGTGCATGCAGAAAGTGGTTCTGTGCTGTCATGCTGAAATAAGCAAAAAAAAAAAGTCTTGTCTGATCTACATTCACACGCATTTGAACCTGACTAACATCCCACTCTTAATCCACAGGGTTTAATGGTAAATGGACTAGTTCTTATATAGCGCTTTTCTACTCTTCTGAGCACTCAAAGCACTTTATACAACACGTTTACATTCACACATTCACACCACATTCATTCAAGCACTTCCATGTGTAACTAAGCTAAGTTAGTTATCTAACATTCACACTCCAACGCTTGCGTCGGAGAGCAACTCGGGGTTCAGTATCTTGCCCAGGGATACTTTGGCATGCAGCCTGGAGCAGCCAGGAATCGAACCTCCAACCTTCCGATTGGTAGGTGACCTGCTCTACCTCCTGAGCTACAGCTCACTTTGATTGCTCCTGCCATGCAGAGCAGAGGTGATTTTCTTTGACCTTCTGTCTGCTGTTAAAGATCTGACATATATTAGCTGTTTTCAAATGGGGGGGGGGGGGGGGGGTTTCCGCTTTTTTTTTTCCCGTTTTTTGGTACATTCCGGGGTTGTT
>VOQJ01046953.1:18182-29557 GCA_015052665.1 Apistogramma diplotaenia | reverse complement strand
ATATGTTTGTGCAACAATCAAACCTTAAAAGTCCTTACGCTCATTAACAGCAACGATCCAACTTACAACAGTCGTCCCATGGCCGGTCCATTTGGCAGCACATCTGATACCACTATAGCTGTGTCCCCATCGGGCTGAGGCTTGTCCTTCCCTCCTGATATTGCAAATCCAAACCCGAATTTGGAGTCCTGTCATTTTGAGAGAATGAGATTTTTAAAAAAAAGAAAAAGAAAAGACAGATCATGAAACAGAGAAAAAAATGACAGGCACTAAAATACAAGGAAGTAGGTGGGTGGATGAGCTTGAGTGGGAAATACGATAGAGACAGAGAAGGAAAGGGCACATTCCAGTGACGCCGATGATGAAGCAGGATAGCGAAGAGCCGGCTGGTGCTGTGGGGTGCAGCAGGGTGTGTCGCACTGAATTCCTGACAGAGTCGTTGCTGTGAAACTGAAAGGCCTCGAGTGCAGAAATCCCACAGAAATCCCTCAGAAATTACACTGAATCTCACTTTCCACCTCTACATTTGTAAGCACACACTGGGTAGTCTGTATACTAGATGTACTTTAGGCTACTGATTAGTTCATGCATATCAAACAAGTGGAAAAGTAAAACACAAAAGAGGCCTCAACATAAACACCTCACATGTACAATTCAATTATTCAATAAACCACTTACTTTGTTTAGCGTTATTGTATGTTGCTCCCATATTGTTAACTCCTCCATGCCTGGTTTCTGGAACAAATAAACATACATACAAGAAAAATAAATTATTTTATAGCAAATTAAAATTTAAATTGACAATATCAGAAGCAACTCCGTCAAATAAGCCGGGTTCTTACAGGGAGGACAGTTGAGCCTGAGTGGAACAGAGTGAGCGTATAAGTGAACCTGATCTCAACATGCTCTCACCTGTCTCAATCCTGCCTGACCAGTATGGAGGAGGGGCTACCTGGTATGCAAGTGCGCATGTTTTTCTATCTTTGTACTGCAACCAACAACTGGAATAATGTATAGAAATATTATTATTATTATTATTATTATATAATAAGAGCTGCAATATGTATAAAATGTCAGAAAATTGAGCAATGTTATATTTTATTGCTGTCTGTTGTGACATTGTCAAGTTTTAATATTCAGTTTATTGTTTCATAGCGCAGAGAAGAGCTGAACATCTGAGATAAGCAACAAATGTAGCCATTTCCTGACAGACATGCCTGTCTGACACAGCAGCTGTAGAGCAACCTAATTTTACATTTCCGTCCAGTTATTGTAGTTAGGAGGAAATTATCATCGATGACCTTTTACGTGCATTACCATGGCAACATACCTGACATAATTTGCATTTAAAAAAAAAACAAAAACAAAAAAAGCCCAAGCCAATAGTACAGCCTGCTCGAGGATTTTATTTCATCATAGATGAAACAAGTAAAGCCTGATACTCTGGTCGGAGACGCCGAGCTGCAGAAGATGTGAGCTTGTTCAAACACTGCATGCAGGCCACACGAGTACAAGGCCCTGATGTGTATTAGTGCAAAATGGCAGCATCAGCCAAGTATCCAGCATCCAGCTACACCCAAGCACATGACCTACGCCTACAATATTTACTGAGTCTGCTAGTTTAGCTATTCAAATCAGGTAAATTATTTACTATGTTGCACCAAAACAAACAAAACAAACAAAACACAAAAGCAACAACTGAAAGTTCTCAAATAAAACATCACGAACGATCACCACAGAACCCTAAAGCTTGCTGGTGGAGGTAACTCAGCACAGGTGAACAGTGGCCTTTTGTTTGACCTGGTTAATCATAAACCTGAGAAGGTAAAAAACAGTTACTGACATTAGTGCTCAAACAAAAGCTGCTCGTGACTTTTTCCTATTTCATGCTAAGCTGCTGTTTCTGGCTCCCTGAGCTGTTCATTTTTTTAACATCATATCTTTACCACATTTTATTTGTAGCTGCAAATAAACACTGAAAGTTCAAATGTCCAAGTTTTAAAACAAAACAGGAGTTGGTTTTGTAAAGGAGTCCTTGAATGTGCTTGATGAGTGGTTGGAATCCGTGTTATTAAGGGAAATCAATGATTATTAGCTGAAGTTACACCTTAATGATGATAATAATTAAACAAAAACAGTGACAAAGGTTGCAAAACAACTTAACAGAGGACGTCAAACATGTTGCAACACTGAGCTGCTGGTGAGACCTACATTCAGGGAGCTCGTTTACAGCACACCGACTATACAACCGGTTAAAATTTAACTCTGGATTGAGGTCACGATGATGTAGCGAGGCGACTAAACTGGATATAGGCTCAGTTTTACAGGATTATAAATCAGAGAAAAATTGTATGCAAACAGGAGCTCCGTCCACAGTCAGCAAACAATGAGAATTTTAAAAAAAAATGATAGAAGAGACTTGATTTAGAGTAACACCACCAACAAAAGCTGCTGACACAGGCGTCAGAGCCAACAGTGATTTGTCATCCGCTAATAAAAATCGGATCCAAAGCTGCAGTCCTTTCTGAAACGCCTCCACGTTAGGCCGTCATCCTGCCAGCTCCAAACGTTATTGAGCTAATCAGTACATTTCTGTGCATTTTCACACTGAAGGGAAGCACACTGCAAGTCCATAAATGCTTTGTATTTCTTCCTCACTTACCATGTGATCTTTGAACCTGACTTCCATGTCCTACTGGGATTTCTAACCTGAACAAAACACCTGCTGCCTCCAGCGCTCAGTAAACAGCCTGCTCTTTATATCCAGCCAGCTCTTTTTCCTACACAGAGCCAGCAGCAGAAAACACAATCACAGATCCAATAATCTCAGGTTACTTCCCCCTTCAATGAGCTAGTAGCTGAAACTAGGTCTTTGTGCTAAAATTTTTGTAATATGACCAGCTGTGGTGGTTCTCTCACAGAAGGCAGAGGAAACTCACCTGGAAAGAGCTCCTCCCCTTTGAGCCTTTGCCCAGTCTAAGAATCATTCTCTAATGGACACGGATTTAAGGTGGAGCTACGCTGCCTTGAGCCCATCAAAGACAGCTATAAGAACAGTGAAGCACCTTAAACGTGCTTCACTGTGAGGTGTTTGGATAACTTTGGCTAATAAACCAACAAGTAAAACTGTATCGGTTTTGGTCAGTTTTTGCTTTTTTTGGAGGGTGGGCAAACATTATAGCACATACAGAAATGGAAATCAGTCTGTTTCTTAGAAATCTATACATTTTCTATTATTTATGACCATTTCAGCTCAAATATGAACTATAATTTCTTTCATTTGCTCAACCAAAGTCAATATTTGATCCTCTCAGGGTGCAAAAATGTTTCCTCTATGCAGGAAAAACTTTTTTTTTGCAATTCAAATCTCTGTTTTATGGAAAGCTTCAGACGTCTCCTTCAACACATCACATCTGCGGCTCTATAAACAAACATTCTGCCTGTTTATTTTTTTCCAAAAACAGTATTTTAGATCTTTTAGAAAACTGAGACCAAATGAAATATGACCAGATTTTCTACAGCCAATATCTCAACACTGCTTTAAAGTTTAGGCTCAGTTTCAAAAGATGGTGCTGCGATTAGAACACGAGACTATAAATGTGTGTCGCGAAAAGGGCTATTATTTACAAATAAAGCCATAAAGGTTTTGGTCTCTTCTCCTAAAAATCAGTCAGTGTAAACAATGCCTCGATGACAGTCCTAACCATCTTCGTGTTAATCTGTCCACAGTAAGACAGGAAGAAATTTAAGACTCTCCCTTAGGAGTACCAAGGAGCACCCCTGCACTCCTAAAAGAGGTGAAAAGGTTCTGTGGGCTAAAACTGAGATGGTCGCAAAAAGAAGGGGGAAGTAAGCTAAGAAGTTCAATTAAAGCTGATGTTAATATTTCTTCTTGGTTACTGTAATAGAAAGAGGAACTCCAAAGTGAAATGAGTCCCATCCATTCACTTACGGGAACCACGAGCAGCGGCGGTGGCTCCGGGGGCGCAGAGCCAAAAGGCTTCAGTCGTTTTAGTCGCTCTGTCAACTTCATGGCGATAACAGTGTTGACCCACTCATTCGCAAACAACAAAAATCTCCAGCTGGCTGCAGATCGCTCAGCAGTCGTGTGGTCTGTGTCTCAGTTACACATGGCCACTAATACAGGTCTGCAAGCCTCTTGACGATAACCAGACACAAAACTGTGAAAAATAAAGGCTAAAAGTGCCATTCCTCTGCTTCCAGGAGAGAAGTCATGTGGATATCACTCCACTGTTCTGTATCCTCAATAATTCCCTTTGTGACGGGCTCACAGAGTCAAACAGGTCCACTCGCTCCTGCTGTCAGTGTTGTTTGTTTCCCACAAGGAAGGAGCAGGTCCCAGGTTGCTGGCTGAGTTTCTGTCTGCTGGCTGCTATGGTTACATCGGAAGAATGAAAGCACTGGCCTGTTAATAATTGACAGGGTGTTTGCTTCACTATGGATGTTTTAGCTTTGAGTGTCCCGGGTTCCTAAACAGGCCTGGCTGTGTCTCAGGATCAGGAAATGGCAACAGACAGCTTGATATTATCTCTGTTCTATGGTTAACATTTGCATATGCCCCGCAGCATGGGTGTGGCGCAGTGGGGGTTTTTTCTGCACACTATCCAGGCTGTAGTCACCGTGACCCAAATCATCGAGGAGGACAGAGAGGAGGTGAAGCTACGTGCTTGATGAAAACACCGACGGGTTTTTAGCTCCTGATTTCAGTTAGGAACAAAACGGATGTAAGACGCTGACTTCGGTTCAGCCAGGTGTAACAGCTGGCCTCAGGTCAGCCAGAGCAATAGTCGTGAATTATTAATTAATCTGAATAAAACAGACTTCTACTGTTGCTACAAACAAATAAGTAGCAAAGGTGAAACCCCTCAGAGCAGTTAAACTCATTCATAGCTCAGACTACAATGTGTTTGGCAGCAGGGTCACTATTCCCTTAAAGCAGAGGCCACTCCTGCTATCCGATATGCAAACTACCAGATCACCTTGTTGTACAGCAGCACGGCTCAGCACTTCACTATGAACACAGAGGCCTGCTTTAAGTGTGGAGCATAACTAAAATTCTTCAGCAGTGTTTCATCGAAACGAGCTACTCCAACAAAAACTCAGGGAGGCCGAGAGGCTCCGGTACAGTAGCTGGGGAATGAGGAAAAGCAAAGCCATCTTGTGTAAATAGAGAGCTTTGTGAGACAAATACTCCAGAGGTTTACACAGCCAGCAAAAAGCTCGTAATCACACAGGCCAGAGGTTTGTGGCTTCCACGCTCAGTGGACTTTCTTGTGGTGTCTTGTCAGCAGTTGTACTAAGGGCTGCAAACACCCACTTTACAGCTACCCCTAATGCCATTACATGAATTATGTGACACATACTCTGATCCTTGCGCATAATAATGCAAATGCACGCTGGAGCCTATCCCAGCTGACATAGGACGAGAGGCAGGTTACACCCTGTACAGGTCGCCAGCCTGTCGCAGGGCCAACACACAGAGACAGACAACCATTCACACTCACATTCACACCTATGGGCAATTTAAAGTGACCAACTAACCTAACCCCAGTAAGTGCATGTCTTTGGACTGTGGGAGGAAACCGGAGTACCCGGAGGAAACCCACACAGACACGTGAGAACATGCAAACTCCACACAGAGGGAGGCCTGGGCCAAGGTGGAATCGAACCCAGGTCCTCCAGATGTCATTCTGTGAGGCAGCAGTGCTAACCACCACGCCGCCAAAATGGTAAACAATAAAATTCATCCAATTTTCTGTTAACGATGAAAAAAAAATAAAAATGATGAAACTGTGAAATGTGACCAATGTCACAGGGCCTGTATGCACCACTGCCAACGTCCTGCATTGCTGGAAGGCAGTGGAGATCACGATGTGGGATGCTGAGTAATACCTCTCATGTTAAGATGCCAGAGGTACTTTCTCTTTGGGGTCATTTATGACCCACGGCTGCATTAAATCAATACATTTCCAACCATGGATTTATCAGTCTACTTAATGAGGTACTGATGAGCAATTTATAACAGGAAATATACAGTTTTATGTCATTATAGACTTTGCAGCAGCTGTAATTTGTTGGTAATTATTGCATCAAATTTTAAGAGGTAAAAACTTCTGATGTTTCAGGAAAAAGATATTCTGCTCAAAATATTTTACACATTATAAAAAGACTGATGCAGCCTCGAGCCGCTTACAGCAGCATAACTAAGGGATGAGGCAGGTGACCCTGAACAATCCCTAACTATAAGCTTTCTCAAAAAGCTACATTTTCAGTAGTAGAGAGGGTGTCCGTCTCCCAAATCCAAACAGGAGAGGCGTTTGGTAGTTAAAGGCTCTGCTTCCCAAACTCTGGGAGCCACAGAGTGAAGTGCTCTATGGGGAGGATCTGGTTCTGTGAGGGCTTCAAGATACGACAGGGCCTGATCATTCAAAACTTTGTATGTGAGGGAAAGGTTTTTGAATCTAATTCTGGATTTAACAGCCAATCAGCATAGAGAAACGAAGTAAGTAAGTAATGTTATGATAACCCCGTTGTAACTTATTTTGAAAACATTTCATCAGGGGTTAAAATGATACGAGCACACTGTAACACATAATTCACCCAAACACACCTTGAGTTTTTAAAGGTAAATACTGTTTGTACGGGCATGCCTTGAACAACTCCTCTTTGCATTAAAAAACAGAACAGTTTAGAGAGCCTGTCATAGACAAAGCAAACAGTAAACATCTGATAAAGACAAATCAGAGCCATTACTACAATAATGGCCATGCTGTGTCGTGTTAGTTGGTGAAATATTTTGGCTTCCTGAGGGTTAATATCTGCATGTAAACACATCCATTGTGGTACATTAACTTCTGTTTATACAGCAGCAGCGATGAAGTATCTACTGTACATAAGATATGAATAAACCAACCGATCTCTTGTCTTTTTGTGGATTATCTTTTTCTGCGTTGGTTTTACTTAAACATCATTACAAGTGCGATTACAGTGACCTTCAGCACATGAAAACATTTGAACTTTACAAAATCCAGAAAGGAGACGCAGCAACATGTGCAGTGCGGAACTTACCAGAGCAGCCTCAGTCTTAATGGAGTGTGATGGTCCTAAACCTGCGTGAGTGAGTGTGTAAATATGCTGTTTGGAGACTAAAGGGAGGAAGACGCAGCAGGTTGGGAATGCAGTCGAAACTGTTGTGAAACTCCAGTTCCGGACAGGTAGAAACTTGCATGTGTGGTAGAACCAGTAAGGTGAGGAATAAGAAAGTGTGGTTTGCAGGTGACAGTTAGCAAACACGTCATACCGTAAGGACGAGCCATGAAAATACCCTTAAAATTATGTTACAAAAAACAAACAAAACAAGAAAAAAGCAGCTGACAAGCACACAGCTGACACGCAGGCCTCTAATGACTCAAATAAAACTCGGGAGAAGAAGTCAAGCAGCACAAACAACGAACTTCACTTTAAGTTTTTACGTCACGCTCGTCAGTCTTGAACTTCACCTTTCACTCCACAGGCCGACCTGACCAAGAAACACCGACAGAAGCGACACTAACTCACCTGTAAACTTCCTTTCGTAGCCTGAAAGTTTTGTCCTTCACTCACAGACGACTTTCGTCCAAAATGTAATCCTCTTTAAGCTAACACCTGCTCGCCTTGGCTTCTAACGCTAATTCTAAAAGTGTCTCTATCTTCCTGAAGACAGGTGGGAGGAGGCGTGGCGTCAACGGTGAAACAGGTGTGGAACGTCATCACGCTCGGGGTGCGTCCGACAGGAAATGAGAACTCCACTCTGTTTGCTTTGGGCGTGAGAAGCGGTTTGTATTGTATAATTATGTTAGTCACTATCTTCGCTATTATTCCAGGTGCAGGAAAATCAGTCGATCAAAGGTTGAACACGTCAGCTGATAAAAACCAATAAAATATATTTTATATGACCCAGTTTACTGGGTCATATAAAATATATTGCTTTACTGGCACAGATTCAGGCCATCTAAACTGAGAATTGTTGGAGCTGAACGATTACTATAAAGAACTGCACTCAACCCTCTCCTGGCTTGTTCACACTCATGCAGTCTGGGACGAGATAAAGGTGGTGGACGTGTGAAACACAATTTTGTTTTTATGTGAAGCTTAAAAATGAACCTGAATCTGTATTTGTCATTAAAATTTACTTCTAGTTTCGAATCCATTTGTTTTTCTTATCAAAGGATGAGTTTTTGTCCGGGGAAGCATTTGAGAAATCCATAAGGTATTACCATTGTTACGTCCCAGCCTAGGGGAACCAGGTCATAACACCATCCATCCATCCATGACCCTGAATTGTATAAGTGGAAGAGATTCTCTCGGTTTACTAAAATATTTCTGTTTTTGTTCAGTTCATTATTAAAATCTTGGCCTGGGCATTTCAAGACGACCCGCAGGACAAGACATATGTTTTTATGTTTTATTATAAGGTGCTTAAAGTAAATATTTCTCTCCAGAAAGAAATATCAGGTTTTTTTACTTAGACGCTGTTTCCTGGTTGTGTGTTCAGTGATTAATGTGTGTTATGAGACCTTTATCCAATTATTCCTGTTTGATGATTCCATAGCAAACCTCTGGCTAAAACTATCATGCTCATATTTAGTGTAATCAATTTCCTGCTGAGCACACATTTGTTAATCTGCTTCTTTTAACTCTTCAGTCTACGTTTATGAAATGGGAAGCGATGCTGCTCGTGATCTCTACAGCAAGCCTGCAGGCGACAACCCAAATGAACAAACGAGACTCGGTTTGAGCAATCTTCAAGTTTTTAATCTGTTTACAAAGATTGCAATTTTTATAACGTCCTTCCTTTTAATGAGTAGAAAACTTTTTTCTTTTTTTTTTTTTAAAGAATTAGTCGAAAGGCACAAATTTTACAATATATACATTTGGATCTAAATTATAAATATATAGAAAACAAAAGCACAACCCAGAATAAAAGTGCTGAACACAGTTTTGTTTTTTACAGGAAAAATAGGCTTTGTTTAAAAATACATACAATCAGTAGCATGTTTTTTTGTTTAATTTTTTTTTGTTAGCAATAAATTATTTGAAGGTGATAACATTTATATATATGCAACTGGTGGAGAAACGATGGTTACAGTATACACAGAGCAATCCATTAAAGAACAGAAACACAACAAGCTTGCGACGCTCAATCATAACCAACAGAACAGTATCTTGATTATGCCATTCTTAGTGCAAAATGATAAACATGATTAAAGGCCTAGCTAAACGAATAAAGAATTATTTTCCGAAACAAAACCTGCTGTCCATATCCCTCATATGCATAAAGCTTTATATCCGTGACTATAAAAAAACAAAAAGGCGTTTGCAGACTGGCGTCTGGGAATGTGCCTGACAAATATTATTAAAAGCAAAATGAAGGTGGGCCCAAGAAGAGCATGCTGCAGTAATATTCTGCACGCAGAAAAAAAGGTGTCGACTCTGAGATACTGAGTGAGTCAGCTTATGCTAAGCACAGACGCAGGGAGGGGGGTGAAGGCTTGGACAGATCAATTGCACATTACAGTATAACCCAGGTGTGAATCGATGCGGAAACGGCTTAGCATTAACAATGACTCGGATAAAAAATAAAACTGTCCACAGAAAAATAATGTTCCTGAAAAAGAAACAGCCTTTGATCTTTGCCCTAAGAAGGCATAAATATTTAGAACTACTGACATTTTCACAAGGACAAACAACAAACCCATCACATTAAGTCTAAAACATAAATACAGCAAGAGTCACAGCACAGAGTTAAGAAAAAAATAGCACATATATTCATTAGTTTCACCATTATTAAAAGGGGAAATGACAGATTTCTGCTAGCGCCCCGACGTTACGCCTCCTGTAGGTTTCTTCCTGAGATTGATAAAAATGTCTGATATCTTAGAGCCAGTAACTTTAGGGGTGTCTGTGGAATACTTTGGTATCTCTCTGCGAACTGAAGGCCTGACAAAAAGCTCTACGAGTTGGAGAAACAAATTGTACTTAGAGAAAAGCAACAATGAAAAGAGCAGAAACAGATCCAGACACTGTACAGCAGTACAGAACAGTGCAATCTTATTTGGTGGCAGGTAATAATAGAATTTGTTTTATAGCAATCTTGAAAACTAGTAACTTCCCTGACCAAACATGTCACCGTCTACTATAATAAGCAAGATAATGCATCTAAAATCTAAATATCCCTTAAATATAAATAACAAATAACTTTTTTTAATAACGACTAAAAGGTTCATCCTGTGAAAACTCACTTTACAAAGGTTGTATGCGATTTAAAAATGCGTTTAACTGAAAGACTTTGAAGCATAATAGAAATAAGACGGGGTCACACCATGCAAAGGTAACCAAAAAGCTCTGCCTGTTGAGTGTAAACAGTGCTGAAGCATTTCTGTTTCATAACGAACGTGTAATATGGTTTTATTGCTTTTTGATCACTTGAACTTCTCCCGGCGTTCTGTCACAAACCGAACACAGTGCATCACACAAACACGGGCAGACCTCACAGGTTTTTAAATATGTACTATCATATACACATGTACATACATCTCTCAACAGGTTTTTATAGCTTCAAAGCCTAAAATGGAAATCAGATGTTTGATTTTTTTTTATAGGATGAACTCATGTGGAAACCAGTGCTCAAGAGGAAGCAATAAATTACTCTGATATTAGCAAAGACAGGTGTGTGTGTGTGTGTGTGTGTGTGGGGGGGGTGCTTTCTTTTTAAAACCATATAAACTTGACATTCTTTGTGATCCATTAGAATTAAAGACTGAGGACAGATTTTTGTATCAGTGTTGGTCAAAATTACACATCCACACAGAAAAAAAAAATACACAAGGTCTTCCTGAGGATTTGCAAAACAAAAAGGGAGTCACAAGAAATTTAAAACAAAATGAGAAAGGGTCGTGGGCTGGGGGTGATCAAAGTTCTGGACAGCTACACCAACAATCATACGAGCACATGCAGGCTAAGAGGAGGCGTATTCCTGAAATCCAACACCAGCATAGTGTAACACAAACGATGACTGCCTGACTGACTAAGTGGCCTAAAAGTTTCATACAAATATACCATATTAAATTAAAATTTTAACCAACGCTCAAGAGTACAAATCTATACATTAGGCTACATGGATTTTAAAGACTGCATTTAAAGACTTTTTTTTTTCCAAAGGCACTGTTTGCAACAGCAGGCTGCTCCTCCTCTCCCTTTTAACTCACACTAGTGTTCATACAAGCAGGGAGAGAAACAAGAGGGAGGTGTGTGTGGGAGGAAGAAAAAAAAAAAAAGGAAAACACAGGCATTTCATGTCAAATCAGCTAAAAAAC